>PVJX010010875.1:0-55481 GCA_004027295.1 Dolichotis patagonum | reverse complement strand
CTGTTTTTCTGCCATTGGTTGTCTATTTTTCTGTTCCACTCCACTATCTGCCCCGTTCACTGAGGCCTCTCTGCCACTGTTCCTGAAATGCTTGTATTATTGTTCTCTCTCTCTAAAATTTTTTGTCTCTCTACAGTATTTTTTGTAGGGTTGGATTTGTGGTCACAAATTCTCCAAGTTCCTCTTTGTCATGGAAGCATCTTGTTTCTCCATTAATTTCTAGAGAGAGTTTTGCAGGATACATCAATCTGGGCTTGTTCTCTTTCAGGGCTTGGATTACTTCACTCCAAGCTCTTCTTGACCTGATTGTCTGTGTCGAGAAGTCTGCCATGATTTTGATGGGTTTTCCTTTATAGGTGATCTGTTTCTTTTCTCTGATGGCTTTTAATATTCTATTCTCATACTGAATTTCTGGGATTATTATGTGTCTGGGTGTAGCTCTGTTTTCGTTGTAGGTGGCTGGAGTTCTGTATGCTTCATACATCTGCATATAATTTCCTTTTTCTATGCTTGGGAAATTTTCCTTAATAATTTCTGTGAATAGCCTTTGTAATTCCTCTGTTTTGACTCCTGCTTCTTCATTCACATGCTTTATTCTTAAGTTATAGATCCTCTTGTCGTCTTCCAGTCTTTGTATAGTTACTGCCTGCTCCCTTGTTATTTTTAAGAGATCTTCCCTTTCATGATCACACATTGCAAGCCTGTGTTCAATTTTTAATAGTCTATCTTTGGTTTCTTTCAAGCAGTTTTGCCAGCTTTCTATGGAGTCTTTAGTTTCCTGATAATCTCTTTGAATCTGCTCCATGAATTCTAGGGGTTTTTTTGTATTATTCATTACATTTTTCTCTCTCTTTGTGTTCCTCCATTCTTCTGTCTGTGTCTTCTTGAGTGGTGACCAGCCTTTCTTTTATTAATCTACTTATCGCTTGTTTAATTTGAATTAATATTTCAGTTTTGGTCCCACTTACGAGGTCCTGAAGATATCTCTTTATGTCCGCTAACACTGCGTTTGATGTTGCATGTTTGCTGCCCTCAATCTCTTTTGTAATTACCTTTCCTGGATCAATGTTCTCATGGTTGGGGGCTGGGGGTTTTTTCTTATTTCTCCCTTTCATCATGTTTTTGGTTCCTTGCATACAAGTGTACAGTGTAATTCCCAGCCCCTTTTCTTGTTGGTTAAGGCTCCTCTAGAGCACGCAGGCTAGGAGCTTTCGCCCTCTTCAGTTGGCTATCAGAGATTAAAGTTCAAGCACGGGCAGTGTTCACTGGCTCCTCCCCTCTGGGCCAGTTAACCTTTGCAGGCCTTCACTGCGTCAGTGTGCACTGAGCTCAGAGAATTAATTTGTAGTGACTCACTGGGTCCCAGCCAGTGGCACGGCCCAGTCCAAGCAGATTTTACCAATCTACTCGGCGAGGGGAGCAACCAACTGAAGCCACTTCCTTATGGAGTTAGGGCTGTCCTGCCCAAATCCAACATGTCGTCCAGTCGGTTTCCCCTTTCCCGTGTGAAGGTCTTATTCCCATCACTCACCATGTCCCTGAGAACTGCTGGGCTCCCCGACCTCTGACTTCAGCGTGGCTGTGGTGCGAATTCACGGTGCCTCTGGGTGGGTCGCATGCAGGGCCGTGTCTGTACAAGCTGCTCGCGGGCTGTTCAACTCCACACTCCAGCGGCTCAAGCCAGTTGCTTTGGCGCAGATCGGTTGGTCAGGTCTCCGGCAGGAATTCAGGCGGCTCGAGGAGGATGCCGTGCTCGCTGATCTTAGATTCTCTAATGGTAGCCCCAAGACCTCATATTCAAGCGATTTTTTGCACTTTAGTTTCTTCCTGGGCTGTGAGAGTCCATCTCTCTCTGTTTGGGTCTCTCCAGGGTGTTGTATTCTGGCATTTGAGCTGTCTCTCTCAGAGAGGGTCCCTCTCTTGCTACCTACCAGTCTGCCATCTTTGGACTCCCTGTCAGGGCAAGCAATTAAACAGAGGGGAAAAGCAGGACACCAATAGCATGAAAATAACATGACAAAGATAATCCAATGCATATCAGTTACAACCATCAATATAAATGACCTCAATTCACCAATCAAAAGAAATAGACTGGAAGGAAGGATGAAGAGCAAGATCCAACAATATGCTGCGTGTAAGAAATACATTTAACTCAAAAGAAATTTATAGACTGAAAGTCAAAGGACGGAAAACAATCTTCCATGCAACAGGAACCCAGAAAAAGGCAGGCATGGATAGCTATTGTTTTTAGACAATGTGAACTTCAAACCAAGAATCATCTAAAGAGATAGAGAAGGTCACTACATACTTGTTAAGGGAAAATTTCAAGAGGTAGAGATAATAGTCATGAATATGTATGCACCAAATGTGAGAGCACCCTACTACATAAGACAATTATTAATAGATTGGAAAAATCAACTGTAAGTGGAGATCTTAATACCCCATCATCACAAAGAGGTTAACTAGACAAAAAGATCAGCATGATAACATAATATAATACATAGTTCGCTGAGCATCAGCTGTAACTTTAGCAGCATAATAGTGTCATTATATGAAATAAAAAAAAGGCGAGACCTCTACTCTTAAGAGAATATATAAAAGTGTTGAGGAGATACAGGACTTCTGAGGAGAGTTTAGGATAGATGTTTCTAAAGGGGCTTCATGTACAGCCTCTTCATACGAAACCCGATTTTCACTGGACTTACTCAATTGGTACACATTTAACAATAAGATCTATTAAGATCTAGTCACAGGTCTAGGTCAAGGTCACATAAGGATGAACACTACAAAGTCATTTCCAACTTTTCTGATGATTATGAAAAGAAGACAAAGATAATATGGAAAAAAAGGAATTTACAAATAAAATATCAGAGAATTTACAGAGAAAAATATCAGAGAGTGGTTAGTGCTATTTAAAGAACAAGGGTGGTAATACAGCAGATACTTTATTTTGAATGGTTAAAGAAGATTTCTCTAAGGAACTGGCATTTCGGTTGAGAATAAAAGGAACCAGTCTTGCAAATGTAGGGGTGGGTATGAGAGGCACAGTCCTCATTGAAGAACCAGTTGGTGCAAGGCCTTTAGTTAAAGGAGCTGAAAGGTCAAGTGGCTGAAATTTGATGGGTGAGCGGGAGGAAGGAATTAAATGAAGTCAGAAAGTCAGGCTGGGTTCAGCTCATCCAGCACTCAGGAAGCCAGAGTGAATAACTTGATGTAAATTTTTTAATGTAATCAAAAGCTTCTGGAGCACTTTAAACAAACAAGACATGTGATATGATTCATGTTTATAAAATATTACACATGTTAAGGTCTGCAAAATGGAAAAGTGCAGAAGTAGAAGTAAAGTAATGAGCTAGGGAGAGATGGGAGAGAATTGTATTAGAGTAGAAACAGCGAAGAATGAGAGACATGATTGGGTGTAGGATGCATTTTGGAGGTAGAATCAGTAAGATTTGCTGTTGATCATGAAGGAGGGAGAGAAGAAATGCAAAGAATAAAGGATGTCACCTAGATTTTTAGCTAGAACTACAACAGTGCTATATTTACCTAGATAAGAAAAGTTGAAAGAAGCCATTTGAGGAAAGGGATACGCAGTGGTTCAGTTTTGGCCTTGATAATTTCAGATGTTTTTTATGTATCCATATGGAGTCCTTGAATAAACAATGGACTCTACTAATGTGGGGCTCTGAGGAAAGATCAGAGTTGAGTTTATCAATGTTAAGGGGTATCTATCTTTCTAAAATGACATTTAGTACATATAGACCTGTGGAATTAGTACATTCAAGGCTAGCTGTCCAATAGAAATATAATGCAAGCAACATGCAATTTTAAATTTTCTAGTAGCTAATCTAAGAAAAGGAAACCACATTAAGAAAGTAAACAGGAAAATTAATTTTAATAATACTTTTAACTCAAATATTCATAATATAATAGTTTTAACATGCAATTGATACAATTTATTAGGCAGATATTTTTTACTAAGGCTCTGAATTCTAATGTGAGTGTGTACGTGTGTTTATGTGTATTTCAATCTGTAGTAACAGAATTTCAAGAACACAGTAGTTATTTTTGATTAGTGGTTATCACATTGGAAAGTATAAGGACAGAGAAGAGAACAAAACCCAAGAAGTACTCAGAAGTACAATATTCAAAAATTAAGCACAGTAGAAAAAGCTAGGAGAAGAGTATCCTTTAAGGGTGGAGAAGCCAAGAGAAGAATTTCAAGAAAGTAGTGGCCAACTATGTCAAATATTTCTGAGGTGAAGAAGTCAGATAAAAATAGACAAGTAATCTGTGGACAACATGGAGGACATTGTTGACCTCCATAAATGCAGCCTTAACAGTGTGGGAAGGACTGACACCCTATTGCAGCACACAGAGGAGACAGTGCGGGGCAGCATGAGAAGAGTGACTACAAACAACTCCTTCAGGAAGAATGCCAGGCAAAGGAGGGAACATGACACAGACGCTTTCTGCTGTTCAAGATAGGGATACTTGAACATTCAAGTATAATGACTGGGATGAAAGTGTAGAGAGGGAAAGTTCCTGAGTACAGAAGAGAGACAGGATAATTAGAGGAGCAGACAGTAAGAGGATGCAAGAGGTTGAGATCCAGGGCTAAAACAGAGGCATTACCTGCGTTAAGAGCTGGGAGCCTTCATCCAAACTAATATGAGGGAAATAGCATCTCTGGTGCAGGCAGGTTAAGAGTTAGGAGATGGAAAGAAAAGGGAGCTCTTTGTTTAATGTCTTCTTCAATTTTCTTAGTGAAATATAATACAAGGTCAAGGGTGGAAGGCCGCAGGTGCATGAAACTTGAGGAGCAGGAAAAAAGAAACAGCTGTGAAAACTTGTACACTATCTACTGCCTATGTGAGATTCATTCTCATATTGTGGTGTGTGTGTGTGTGTGTGTGTATGTTTAATAGGAACATTCAGCTTTTAAGATTGTAAGTTTAGAAGAAGCGACAGTAGGGTTTTATCAGATTTTACTTAGCCAAGTTGATTCTACAAGAGGGGGGCTGTCAACTTAAGAGTACCTTTTTAAAAGGAATGATTATAATAATAAACCATGAACTCTTCCATGGATAAGAATGAAAGAGAAGAATGAGTTCACTGATTGTAGCACTAGTAGATTGGTCATCCTAATGAGGTTAAATAATTTTTGCAGTAAAAGTATTTAAAGGAAGTAAGTTAGAAGTTTAAAAGATGGTGTTCAGAAAATAGGGAACTTGAAATTTATCACAAAATTTATGATTATGGAACTCTACAAATGAGATGGCGTGAAGGAATACATTGGTGGAAGTGAGGAAGCTGAGAATAGAGTGGTCAGGATGATGGATCCGTATGGATACTGGGATCTTGAAGTATTCTGCAATGCTGATGAGACTAGCAGTGGAATGGAAGATTGTTTGTGCTAAAGTCAATGTTGGAAAAAGGAGCTCTCAGGAGCTGGTAGATAACAGAAATAAGGAGCGGGTGCTTAAAGGACCTGGGGATTTTGAAGGCAGGAAGAATAGGTATTGCAGTAAAAGCCCAAAGCAAGACTTAAAAACTAAAAATATAGCCTGCACTTGTGAGAGTCAGAATGCAGTGGATGCACAGATGGAGAGCATCATCTAGGCAAGAGGGTACCATTTCCATGGAAGGTGAGGTGATAATACCTTTGAGTTGTGTGACACATTCAGGGTGCAAAGGGAAATTCAGCAAGTAAGCTGAAGAGTGCAGGGGAATTTTCTGATAATATAGCACGAGTTTAAGAGTCCTGTGGAAGGGTGAGAGTGTTAGAAGCATGGATGAACACACATAGTCCAGGGGGTGTAAATCTGTGGGATTACAGTTGGCTTGGGAGCCTTGAGCTTTCCGTGCTTCTAGAGCCATGCAAGTAACTCCCCCACAGGCCATCCCGGACTTCTAAACAATCTGTGCAGTTCAACATAATGTTCCTAGGCTTCTTTTTGATAGAATTTTAAATCATGGAATTGGAGACTATCTCTAGAACTCTATTTTCAGTTGGTAACAACCTGAAATAATTTGGGTGCAGGTGTTTTGGGGTCAGTCTACCTAGCACAGCCATGGTCAGGAAAATTTATGTGACTTCTCGCCACTGCTACTCTTTTGCTTGCTTCCAAAAGCATGTAAGAAAAGATTCAGTTGTGTAGAAAAAATGCCCAGCTGCCTTTAAAGGCACAGCTGCCCTCACCATTGGTTTCTGGAGTATTTCTCCTGTTACTAGTCCCTGAACCTGGGTCTAGGAGAAGCATTTACTCGGCCAATGACCCTGTGTGTAGAATACATTCTCTTTCTTTTCAGAGCTTTCCAGACTTTTGTGTATTATCAAAGAGACTTGGTAAATTACATTTGATTGCTTCTGAAACCTTGAAAACAAGGTGGAAGCTGTTGAATGAATAGACATAGAGCCCAAATTTCAAAGTCCTTCACAAACTAGATTTCATGTCACTGTGTTCATCCCCCTTTGAAGCATTCACTTGTCACAGCTGTAATTCAACAGTTGCTGGTAGGGATCTATAAATAATATGCCTCTGCGTGCTTGACCGTAAGCTTTATAAGAACAGAAACAACTTCTGCCCTTAACTTGATCCCTTGTTCTTCCAACTTAGACTTTTATCAAATGCACACTCACCTAATTACAATCAAGCCCCAGTTGGGTGTCAAGGATGCAGGGCTGGGTGTGGAGATACAAGATGAATCTCACAAAAGCTGTGCCTGACATTTTCTAATCTATGTTGGAAATGGGAGTCAGACATCTGTGATGTTTAGCATGAAAGACAAGACTGCTTCTGACCCCTTGGGGTTGGGATGCAGAAAAGGGAAGAAAAGAAACACGCAATAAGCATCTCTCATATGCCAGACACTGCAAGACTCTCATTTGACCCTTGTGACCACCCTGGGGGGTAGACAACACTAATACAATTTTAAAGTCAGATAGGAAGACAAATGAAAATGTGGGAGTTAGTCATAGAACTATGGAGAAAATGAAGGTTTTAGAATAAGCCTTAATAGTATACTTTCTGATTTCTGTCCTTATTTTCACTTCAACTTATTTTCCTGTAGTAACAACAGACCTTTTTGTCTCTCAGTATGTGTCAAATACTGTTCTAAGTTTTGCATATACAAACTCATTTGATATAGCTAACATAGGTGTTATTATAACCTCCATTATACAGGAGGAGTAGTTAATGCACAGAGAAGTTTGTGGCTAATAAGGAGAGGTAACCAGGTCGTAGAAAAATCCTGGAATCTGAGTGCCTAGTCACTTTAGGCATTGTGCCCCCACCCAGCGATTTTCTTTCACTCCTTCTTGATTTCTAAAAACTTGTTTTTCCTGCATCTTTCTGTAGAACTCCAATACTTATTTTTAAAGGACATAAGGGATAACATATCTGTGTATATACACATGTTTAAAGGCTCTGAAATACCTTTTTCTTAATACAACAGAGTATGAAGAAAAAGAAAAAGATAGGAAAAAAAGTTTGTCCATTTTACTTTCTGTCCATTTCCATCTTTGCAAAAAAAAATGATAACATTCACAAACATACCTGCACACACATATATTCACAAACTCTAAGTCCAACAAGAAGAAACTAGGCAGAGAATGTAGGGATAGTAAGCTGTGGAATGCTGGAAGCATGAATCTATTGTCTTTCCAGGACTCTTCATTTTAATTCTTTAATTTGTGTGTTTTCCTTACCTCTTCTCAGCTGCTTTGCACATGTTGGGCATGTGGAGGTGGGTGTGTATTTGTATGTGTTTTGTTGATCAGGTTATACATTTTACAAGAATATGGAATATCTTAAACTCTCTTTTTTCATTTTGTTTTGATTTTCTTTTGACACAGGGTCCCAGGGTGCAGTTTAGGACAGCATTGAATTCACTACGTAGCTGGCCACTACATAGTTGACCACTCACCATGGTCCTCCTGTCTCGGTCTCCTGAGTGCTGGCATTACAGGCATGTGCAACCATGCCCAGCCTTACTCTCTATTTTTATTCTGACACATACTCACATTCCAAACACGCATGCACAAAGTTCCTCATTATTTTGCTTTGTACACAGACATCTGAGCCAAGAACACCTAATAACTCCCTCCCCTTTCATACGCTGAAATGAACTGTGGCTTCATTTGGGGTAGTGATGTGTTTAGCTTCAAGACTGTTTTCAAATTTCCCTTGTGGCTAGGGGTGGGGAGTAAGATCAAGCTGAAGTTGCTGAATGAGAATTCTAGAAAGTCTCTGAAGGCAGAGAGATAGCTGTTCTGCAGCCTTTTCCCCTTTCTCTCTAGAATGTGGATCTGGGAAATAAGGCTCTGACAGAACCTTGAGCCACAGCGGAATACTGAAAGTGCGTGCCCTTTATTACGATTGGGGGAAGAAAGAACAAAAAGCAGTGTCACAACCCTAGACTGCCTAATTCGGGACTTCTTTTGCATGACAGTGAAAAAAAGGTTTTAATTTCTCAAAGCCACTATCCTTCCTGATCCCTGGGGCTGCAAGCCAAGCCCCATTCCCAGCTGATAGAAGATAGTTTTTTAAAGTTGAATAAAAACAAAAACATCAACAAAATGAAACAGAACAGTGGTTTCTCTGAATTGAATTTCAATCTTATATCCTCATCTTCTGGGAATAGTGAATTTATAATAAGTCAAGAAAAAAAGAGTATCACATGACACCATAAAAATAATTAAAATTTTAATGCCCCACTCTTAGGAAGAAGAATAGAGTCCTCTCAAAAAATGTATCACACTTCAGAAAAAGAACAACCATATGATTTTTTTTCAACACATGTGCTATTGTAGAGGATGTTGTATATCTCAGAAAACTCACCACACTGCCAGCCCTTAGAGAAGCAGTGCACAATACATCTGCAGCAATCTCAGTGACCAAGGCTGCCCAAGCAGCAGTTTGGTGTACTAATAATAAATGTCTGGGAGCTAATGGGCACAACTCTGAGTATCTCTTAATCATAGAGGCCAAAGGTAATTTGTGTTAATCTCATGATATCTCAAAAAATTTAATATTGAAACATTATTCAAGTTTTTCTTTTCTTGAAGCGTGTATGCTTTTCTGGTGTGTGCACTCTGTATGTCTTAGGAGACTTTTAGTTCAAAATACCCTTTCCATTCAGCTAAGTGTTTCCCCTTGAGGAATTCTTTCTTCCTCCTGGGTTCATTAATGTAATCTGTCAGTTTCACAAGACATCATCAGAAACTACATTGGCTCTTACCGTCTTTGCATTTAGCATTTTGAAAAATCATGAAGAAATCCACATTTTCTTCTCTGGGTGCTTACAGGAAAGTTCCGACTCTACCGTGCAAACAGCAAATGCTTTCCCACATAACTGGAGTTAACAGAGCAAAAAGCGAATTAGAGCCTGCAAAACAGAGATGGTGAGAGGGATGAGAGACACTGGCAGATCTTGTTGAGAGTTTCCTGGGAGGTTTGAATGCTCTTAAGATTATCTCTGGCATATCATTAATTCCATGCAGGGTAAAACTGGAAATAAATGTGTATGAAGGCAAGAGGAGTGAGGAAAAACTCTCTAAATAAATGGGTGAGTTGTAAAGTTTTCACAACTGGCTTGGGAGCAGGAGGAACGCTGAGCTGTGATGTTTGCCAGTTTCTGTGGTGTAAGTTTGCTGACTCTGAGTGACCTGTAGTTTTAGAGCTGGGTTGGAAATTTCCTGAGAATTTAACAATCATCCCAGAGAAGCCTCTGGAGCCACCTCTAGCATTTTTCCATCCACTCTCTCTAGTATCTCCAGGTTCTAGCAGGTTTTTTGAAAAATCAGTACGTGTTTGCAGTACATAATGAATGCGTTCATTGTGGATACCTGGTACATGCACTGACAGTTCTGAATTCTTTTTATATCCTCTACCCCTCCCCTCTCCCGCAATCTTTTGGTCCCTTTCCCATTTATAAATGATCTCCCTGTTTCCTATTGTCTATATTTTATTTTGCTGTTTCATCTTTTTATACTTTGGGTTTCCCATGTAAGAAAGCATGCAATATTTAAGTTTGTGTGCTTGATTTATTTTGAGTCCTGTTAAAGGTATGGCAACAGAAGCAACATGACATTCAGAAACTCGTTCATAGCTGCCAAACAGTTTATTTGGCAGTGGGGCCAACATTTATAGCCGGGCTTGTCTGATTCAGACTTGAGTTCTTCACTTTCATGCTGGAAGGAAATGCACAAAATGAAGGGAAAGAAAAAAAAAAAGGAAAAGTAGAAGGAGAAAGAGAACACAGCAGGCTAGGTCAAGCAAGTCCTTGTGTACCCTCCAGGTACTGCACAAGAGCAGAGGTCAACGTGGCAGACCATGGGCTATAAATCTGTGTCAATGACCTGGTTTTGGATTCCCCAGTAGATTTAACATTTTTAAGGTGTTGAAAGCAAAACAAAACAAAACAAACAGAAACAGAAACAAAACAAAACATGGTGGAATATGTGGCCAAGACTGATTGTGTCTGAAAAAACATAAAATGTCTATACTGTAAGCCTTCCCCTGCGCAAGGCTGGCATGACTCTTGGGACCGAGTAGCCGGAGAAGAGAAAGAAATGGAAAATGAGCCTTTGATAACAACTTCCATGCTCCTGAGCTGTCTACCAGAAGCTCATAGTTTAGACGGGAAAGAAGATGCCACCTGTATGCCAATATGCAACTAGGTAACCTTGGCAATGATATTTGAAGCAAGCCAAGGGCATATTAGGGGTTGGAAAAGGCAGTGCTTAGTTTAGCTGCTGAATTGGGTTTTAAGCTTCATGACGAAGGTGACAATGAGTGGGTCTTAAATAAAGGATGTTTTGGCAAAGGATAGCAGGAAAACCTCTGAAAAGGAAGAAAGAACCAGTAATAGTTCTTTGGGACTGCAGCATAGGGCTGAGGGTAAAAGGTGCATGACATTTCCCACGGCTGGAGCTACATTATGGAGCACCAACTTCTGAACCCAACATCTTGGTACCCATCAGTTTCCATGGGCAAGACCACTGAGCAGAGGAAGGAAAAACAGTGATGAACATAGTCATTTGGAACTAAATGAGATTATCTGGATGAGCGGTGAGAGGACACTCACGATGCCTAATATAATAAAAACATGGCCTATTATCACCATGTTATAATTCACTATTATGCTATTCTATATAAAATATTTAATGAAATAACCAGAATCTCTCATATAATCATCAATATTAATCAAAAAGCAGGAAGGTGGATGTGTTTGTCCTTGACTATTTGTGTGAAACCCATTCCTCACTTCCCTGGTCTTCTCCATACATGGAGGGTCATACCTAGGGGTCTGACTGTTCCAGGGTCCAGTGTCACCTGGACATGGCTGGTAGCTTACAATGAGAGGCACTTGGGGGAGTCTAAAGGCAGAGAAAGGGAGAAGCAAAGGCAGAGAAAGGGAGAAGCAAAGGCACTATGCTCTTTTTCTCTCAGCTCACAGCAGCAGCTGCACCTCCTCAACGCTCTGCTTCCTCCAGGCTGACTGATACGGTTTCAGCCTCTGACAGGTGACCTGACCATTCCGCTCTTATAGCCCCACTGCCTCCCTTCGTCCTTGTGTCTTGGGGTAGAAAAGGCTTCCCACTGCTGATAATCTGCCTGGCGTCACCATCCTTCCTTCTCCACTTGTGGAACTAATTTCTTAGCTTAAAAACTCTCTGGTTTCAGTACATAGGCTGATTTCTTTCTTCCTGGTTATCTTCTACTCCATCAGGTTGTCTTAGACTGCTCAGGCTGCCATAACAAAACACATATCCTGGATGGCTTAAACAGCTGGAATTTATTTTGTCACAGGGCTAGAGGCTGAAAATCCCAGGTCAGGGCACCAGCATGGTAGGGTTCTGGTGAAGGCTCTGTTCCTAACCTGCCAATGATCTCTCCTGATATGTTCTTGCAAGACATAGGCAGGAGAGGGGAGCAGATAGTGTTTCTTCTTATAAGGCGCTAACCCTATCATAAGTACTCACCCTCATAATCTCTACCATTAATTACCTCTCAAAGTTTCCACGTCCAAATGTCATCGCACTGGGCATTAGGGATTAAACATTTTGAGGAGACACAAACATTCAGCCCATAATATAGGTTTTTTCCATATTTAATACTGTTTTACAAGTTAGGAAACTGAGAGAAGCAGAGTATTTTTTACAAAGTCTTAATAAATAATACAATTTTGACTGAAATGCACGTCCAGCTACCTCTAATGGCACACTACTATCGTGCCAGATTGCCTCACATAGTACCTACATAAGAATCCAGTAATTAGATATGTATTTGATTATGTAGTTGTGCTAACACAATTTATCCAAGTTCCTAGGGCTTGTATTTGCTTGTGGGAAACGGGGCCTAAGTCACAATAGGATTGATGGGATATTTAAAACTATGCAACGAATATTTGTATATTTGTTTACAGTTCACAAAGAGTTTGCCCACTCATTACCTCATATCATCATTGGATTTTTATCACAGATTTCAGGGTAGAAGGACAGATCCAGACAGAAAGTGAAGGTCAGAAAGAGCACTGCTAATTGCTCCAAGTCACACAGCCAGCCAGCGACAGAGAAAAGGAACGGTTAAACCCGACCTGCTGGCTCTGTCCTGAAGCTCCTCCACACATCAGGTAGGACTGCAGTGTTTTCGGAGCTCCAGCACTACCCCCAAGGCCCGGTGAATGAGCACTGCTCCTACTATTATGCCAGACTTCCTGAGTATCATCACATTCACTTACCGGTTTCAGAGAAGAGATCTGAGGGCTTGCCAGTACTCCATGTTGCCTCTTTGAAGTTACCTACTTCAAGGGAAGCTCTGTTCACCGGAGAAGGGGCTTTCTGAGTGTGGTGGGTAAGAAGGGTTTGCAATAAGAACATTCAAGGCACTTGCTTGATGGCAGCTGGCTCTACTGATACTTTAATGATCCCATCTGTGTAAAAATAGATACCTCTAAGGCACTTGAAAGCATTTTGTTCTCTAAAATAGATTGAAAAACATTCCTCCCTTTTGTTTGCACTCCTAATTGCCTTAGCAAAATCTCTTCTTAGAATCTAAGGTTTAGAGTAAGCTTAAAAATTGTGTTAAAGATAATGGGGAAACCGAGGGATCATTAAGTTTCAGTATAATATCCAGTTCCACACAATTCAGCAGGGTATAGATTATTTGATTAGCAGGTGAGATTTTTCTCTGTATACTCCATTGTGTTGGGCAGTTTGGGAAAGATCGATTAATTAGTAAAGGAGTGGTGTCCTCAAGATGTGTACTATCCAGCATAGGTGTTTAGGTATATGTACCAGTACCTGTGTACCAGGTATACCAGCACCAGCACCAACACCAGCACCAACACACGTACGTAGCCTGTGATGCATGACTTCTGATATTCATATATTTGTGTAATTCCCCTCCTCTTTAGTGCCTTTAATCAATCAATGTGATGAAAGTGAAGGAAGGGATGTACATCCCTTGATATGTATGATTACATAACAGTATGGTGCCCAGTTTGCTAGAAGAACTATTTTCTCTCAGTTACTGACTCTGAAAAGGTAAATTAACAACTATTTTCTCTCAGTTACTGACTCTGAAAAGGTAAATTAACAACTATGAATCCTACCTTTGCAAGGAATTGGGAATTGTCACTACATGGAAAAGTGAGCTTGGAAGCAGACCCTGCCTTCATCAAATCTCTCAGGAGAACCTAGTTTTAGGTAACATTAAGTGGAGAAACCAGCTAAGTAGTCCCACACTTCTTGTTCCCAAAAATCTTGAGAGGCTGCTAAATTTGTGACAATTTTTCACAGAGCAATAGCAAACTAAAATCATTTGGGAACTAGGAAGATAATGCACTAATATAGAACCTCCTGGAGAGGAGAAACAAAAACAGAATTGACAAAGAGATATAATAGCTTTATTACTTCCACATTTATAAAATTTGTATGTTTTCAAGCATTAACTAACAAGATAGCACTCCTCTCTCACCCTTCAAGCTTTTATGCATTTATTCAATAAATATTAATTATATGTCCTGCACTGTAGTGTTTCTCGGCAATAGAATTTAAACTTTTGGAGGGAATTTCCCCTTATATGCAAACAGTTACACTGTAAGGTAGCACTAGCTAACAGTTCTTAAGAACAGTATTTAAAATGCATGTGTGTACAGCATCTATCCATGCTGGTTATTCACACACACAACTTACAATCTAGTGAGGACATAAATGGTAAGATGCAATTTTAAAAATAATCGTATAATCACTCGTATGATGGGGGGCAGAGGACAGTGTTACTGACAGCATTTATTGCAGGTGCCTAACCTAATTAGGGGTTCAGGGAATGTTACCTAGAGGAAATAATGCATTAGCTGAAGCTGTAAGGATATACATAGAGGAGCCCACCACGAGGTAAGAGTGGGAGGGAGAGAACAGGTTTAGAGTAAGATTTTGTCAGAGGAAATACATGTCAAAGTCCATGAGGCAAAAGAGAATTAGTGTTTTCTTAAGAAATGAACAGAGGCCAGTGCTGGGGAGCAGATTAGTGGGGTAGGAGGGCAAATGGGCCGGCAGTATCTGACTTAAGACCTAGTGAAACCATCTCTGACCCTATTTTTACTCTGAAAACTTTCAAGGTGTGCATTAAGAATGACTTTCTGTCTCTACCAAGAAAAAATAAAATGTGAAAGGATATACAGGGGATCATAGATCTTGGCAGAGTATGAGGGAGGTGAGTTCATTGCCATGGGAATTAGGACACAAGAAAGATTATTTACATGGCAAATAAGCTCACTTTGGATAGGGAGAAATGGGAAATTACAAATCCCAGATTCCTATAAAAGCCTGAGAAGGAGGGAGAGAGGTCTGCAGTTCACTTTAGCTACAGAGACAAACACCACCAGCTTCTCAGCCACCCAATAAGGAGTAGTGTGAGGTTCTATGACCAGAACAATTCAGCACAGTTTTATTTATTTTTAATAAGGAATACAGTAGATTTGTAATGATTTGGTACACCTGGTATGGCACATCCAAGCCTGTCAAGCAGAGGAAATCTCCAAACCTAAAGACCAGCATCCTGGTGGTCCTGGGTCCCCTGAGAACTACATTAATCTTTACCTGACTTACAGAGTAGCCTCCAAGCAAGAGAATAGTGACGCAAGCAGGCAAGGATAGCCTAATTGTGGCTGGCAGTTTTGATCTCTCGTTTTCAAGGCTAGTTTTTTTCTAGCTGGATCTTATTTTGTGAGAAAGAGAGTAACAGTCATGAATCGGTCTGGGAACACACATGCTGAGGGTAAAGAATTCCTTAGCAACGAGGACCTAAGGTTATAATTGAGAGAAAGAAATCTAGCCTGGGATGGTACAGCATCCTATAGGCTCCAGGATATTTGAATGTGCTTCAGTGACCAGGGAAGCTTACATAACCAGGGATATTTTAAAGTCAAATGGCCCAAAGACTCATAATCTACTTTAAAAAAAATCTTCTTTACTTTCTGTACCCAATTTGCTGAAGTCTTCAGGCAGCATTTTTGCTATTATCGTGAATTGCTCCTCTAAAGTACAGCAGTTTAAATTTGATTCATTTCCTGTTTTTCCCCTCTCAGGAACTCATATATAATGTCTGCTGGCGCTTGAACGCCTGGGGAGGGTGGGATAAAGGAACAAACTTCATGTGGTAACGCGAGGGGTAAAGATGGCCAAATTATACTGGGGAGGAGTGGGTGAGGAAGGAAAA
The DNA here is from genome assembly GCA_004027295.1 of Dolichotis patagonum. Lineage (NCBI taxonomy): Eukaryota > Metazoa > Chordata > Mammalia > Rodentia > Caviidae > Dolichotis > Dolichotis patagonum. Next base: position 39,753 of record PVJX010010875.1, on the reverse strand, counting down.
AGACCTGGCATACCAGGCCCACTGTAGCTGTGGCCTCCATGTCTGTACCCAATGATCCAGAAATAATGCGGTTGGCATGGTGCTACCACTCTCAGTTGAATGTGGAGTTTTTCACTGGCCTTGTATCAGCCTTGTTGTTTATCTGCCTTGATTTTCTGGATGATTTTGGCTGGGAAAAACGTTTTAACATCGATCCACCAGTGTAATTCTATTTAACAAGGCCACAGGCTGCCGAATAGTCTTGATTTCCCCACCTTAAAGATGGATCAGGTCCAAAGAGTAAAGGGTTGTCTGACCTTGGAGATAGCAATTTTGAGGTCACAAATTGCAGATGCTAAACCCTTCAAAATGTTCTATGGGAAAGTAGATGGTTGCACTTTGAAACAACTTAATTTTTTTATCATTCAAAAAAAATTTTAGGAAAGTTCTTCCAAGGTTCAAACCAAAAGAGCAAAGTATAGTATAACACTTAAGTGTGTTCAGATGTGCCTCCCTTTGCTGATCGTGGCCAAGCTGTGTGATTAATCTCAGTTTCTTCTCTGATGAAGTAGAGCTAATAATAATTCCTACCACATGAGTATGTGATGAAAAATAGATAAGATAACCATACTTCAGTGCCAAATGGCCAAATATCATTAGTAGATTAGATCCAGGAAAGCCAAAATCAGCCTTATGAGGATCTGTGTGGTAAAGAAAGTAAAATGGAATAGAGCAACATATTTGAACTTCATTTATGACAAGGCATAGTGTAGTTGGTGTAGAACACCAAATTCTATTATTTACTGGATATTTGACATCAGTAGTTACTTTAATCTGTGAGCCTCAGTTTTCTCATCTACAAAATGGGGATAAAAATAATATCCATTCTACTAGGTTGTCTTGAGAGTTAAATGGATTAGTGCATCATAGCAGAGACTTGCTAGAAATGAAACAAATCTTCTTATTTTTCTTGGTGTGTCATCTAGAGACTATCTTTTCCAGGCTCATGGAATCCAGATGAGATTCTGTGACTGAGTCCTGGCCATGGAATATGGATGGAACTGATCTGTGTTCATGGTCTAACCCTTGCCTCTAATATCTGCCTTGTGATCTTCATGCTGTCTCTTTCCCATCGGCTTTGCCAGATAGAGGGGAGAACTGCAGTCCCGAGGGACAGTAGAGCTGCTGTCCTAAAGGAACCTGGGTTCCTGAGTGACTCTGAGCTGCCTAACATGCAGCATATAGTGGATTATGGCTTGGAAATTGGGATTCCAGGGTAAAATAATTTGCCCTCATATATATATGCTATGAGCACATAGAAATGTTTCTGTGTTAGCTACGATTATTATAAAGTTTAATATTAGAAGTATCTCTTTGTTTTCTCTCCTGATTTGCAGAATGACTCCTAATCTCTAGAATTTTAAACTTCATAAAAAATGCTCCTACAATGAACTATGGTATACTATCGTGTGGAATAAAATACGTGCGTAAACGCTCACCTAACCATAGGTTGTGGCCTTTGACACTTCACATCTTAAAAATCCGGTAATACTCCTCAAGAGTTCAGGCCTAGGTAGGTCTATGGGAAGGTTTTGCCACATTCCTGGCAACCTCACCTTGACTGTCCAGGCTCTGGGAGAAAGGAGAGTTAAGAGTAATTTTGTTTCGTGAAAACCGGGTGTGTGTTTATATGGTGCTGCCATGTGGCCTCCTGAAGGCTTCTCAGCCTCGCTCCCCCATCTTTCCTCTTCCCTGGGACTGTGTGACACCAGCTTCTTCCCCATGGGCTCTCATGTCCTGCTTTCCCAGGGAAAGATGTACAAAACCTCAGCTGTGAGGATCAAGGGTTGGTTCGGTTTAACTTTGTCTCCTCCCCTGTTGGAACACGGCTTTATTATTTGAAAAACAAAGACCAAGTTAGATCAAAACTCAAGTCATGGAACACAGCATTCCCTGCCATCATGACGAACACTCACATATCAAGGCGTCCATTTTTGCTGGGCGTGAGCATGTGCAAGTCTTCATTCACCCCTTCAGTACAGACTTCCAAGGGGCCATCCATCGGCCAGTGTAAGAGGGGTTAGGTGAACTTTGGTAACAAAGTTCTTACCTTCATAAACTTGTTTTTAATGCACTTTCGGATGTATAAACTCACAAGACCTTGAAGGCAACTTGGTGTCTGTTATTTTTACAGACTTATGCCTGTTGTGCTCATGTTTTAAGGATAGCTCAACAAATATCTGAGAACTGACAAGGGGCCTGGTCCTCCTCCTCCCTTCTGATCTTTGCATCCATTCCTTTTCTTTTGTTTTAAAAAAGAAAAGACCATGGAATTTAAAAATGAGATAATAAGAGAGCAACAATAATTAATATGTTGTGTATTGTCATCTTCAGAGTAGTTACCCAGGGTATAAAATATGGTAATGAGATAGTTCCAAACAATATTAGCACAAACCTTTCTTTTTAACAAACTAAGAGAAACTATACTTATATTGCTAGTTTCTCTTAGTTTGAATAAATATTCAGCTTTGTTCTCATTTGTAGGTAGTCTCACTAGTTTGGCCTGGAAATGCACAACTTCATGTGTCCTCTAGTCCACACCTGTTTCCAAATAGGCCGCCTCCCCGCCCTCCAGCACTGACAGCCCGGTCTGTTGCAGGAGGACAGCAGTCCGGACTGCGCCCTGCCTTGGAACGCCTCTGGTAAAACCAATAAGAAGCTCCTTGGGCTTGTTTGCAGATGACTAGTGGGCTCAAAGGATTCCAAATCCTGACCACGAATTTTTCCTTCTGAACATATCATTAGGCCTGATAGTGAGCCAAACCAGCACAGAGGCAAGATTTTGCAACTGTGCCTTTTCATTCATTATTCTTTTTAGGGCAGATATGTTTCTCATTGACTGGGGCCCCTCCCTCGCCTTGTCATGCTCGGGACAGCCTGCGGGGCAGCCTGCCAAGGACTGCGCTTGCCCAGAGGTGCTGTCGCCTGCCTTTGCTGAGTGGTGGGTACAGTCTTGGGCTAAGGCTGCCTTTGTTCTTTCACAGTGGGTTATTTTTCCTTTGGCTTGGAGAGCTCAGCAGAAGTTATTAGACACTCTGCAGGGTGGGAGCCCTAAGACACACAGTTTATATTGGAAACTGTGTACATTGTTCTGTGCTGTCCTCGTGATGCCAGCATTTTTCTTTTTTGCCTGACAGTGTGAGTAGTATGACAAGGGGACGGAGTAGGGGAAGGGTCACGCAAAATGTAATCAAAAGGCCTTTGCCCAGCACAAATGCTTGTAGGGGCAAATGGGGGGAGGGAAACTAAGTGTGAGGGTATTGTTGAGACAACTATTTAGAGTCAGCCATCAAACCCGTAGAGTTATCCTCAGGCATGAACAGGGTGAGGGGGGGAAAAAGAGAGAGACTGTCAAAGGAAAACAGAGGAAGGCAATATTTAAATCATATTAAAGGTATCTATCAACTTTTCCTCACCCTCCTCCCCCTGGTCCCTTTAGCCTCTGGTAATCAGAATTCTACACTCAACTCCCATAAGGTCAACTCTTACAAACTTCACCCATGGGTGAGATCATGCAGTACTTGCCTTTCTGGGCCTGGATTATTTCACTTAACATAACGGCCTTCAGTTCCATCCAGGTTGTCACAAATGGTGGAATTTCATTCTTTTTATGGCTGAAGAGTGTTCTCTGGTGGATATGTACCACGTTTTCTTCATTCACCAGTCAATACATACTTAGGTTGTTTCCTATACTTGCATATTATACACCGTGTTGTAATAAAAGTAGGAGTGCAACTATCTTTTAACACAGTGGATTCATTTCCTTTGGATATAAACCTAGTTGTGAAATTGCTAAATTACATGGTAGTTTTATTGGTATTACACAATAAATACATATATAAAACATCTCATGGTACCCCATTATTATGATCAATTTTTATGTACCACTTCAAAATTGATTTAAACTTTAAGGAAGAGGTAGAAACTAAACAATGAGACTATGTACTTCTTCAGGAAATCCCTCCTGGATTGCTTCAGCCATTTTATTTGCGGCCCTATGGTATGTACGACATACACCAAACAGTTCACCTCATACCGTGTACCGGTGTGTATGACCTCAATGCTGCCCTAGGCTTGCTTTTTCCTCAGAGATTCTCTTACCTTCTTCTAACTCCTTCCCCTCAAAATCCCTTTGCAATACCTCTCTACTCCTGAGACTGCATGGTCTTCTCTATCTCATGTTATCCACCTCCAATCTCCTGATTTCCGGGAGAGAGACAAAATCCTCTTATGCCAAGAGTCTCACAAAAGCAGTAAATTCACTAAAGAGCTGTGGTAAAGAATGATGGCATTATCCTCACACAACTCCTGCCGCTCCGCTCTCTTCCAACTATCTCTCCTTTTTGTGCATTTTTGTCTTTCCCATTCTGCTAGGCTTTCACCTTCCCACATTTGCTTCAGTGTGAAATTATTTTTTAACTTTCCTTTCTCCTCTGACACTATTTGACAGTGGTAATTTCCCAATGTTGTCTCTGCAAAATACATATTCCTACATTTGGAAGATACTTTACAGTTTACAATATGTTTTCATAAACATTTTTATAGAAAAATCGCTTTAACAGTCCTATAAAACTCAAATTATAATTCAGATAATACTTGGTAGTCCTAGGCCTCAAATCTAGGTTGCTGCATTCTACACTCAGTGTCCATCTGTCTGTCAGGAAGGTCTAGGAAAGTTTTAGAATGAGGAAGGAGAAATAGGGACCTGGTCTCTGTGAAGATGGGGTAGAAGGTAAGAAGATCAGAGGAGGCTGATAGAGCCCGGGGCTGTGAACAATGCAAATGTTACAGAAAATGTCTCCGTTCAAGGCACCCACAGCTTTTCTTTCTCAGACCCCTGTATTTGCCTGTTTACTTTCATTTTCTCTTCCGCTACCTGCATCTTCTGACCACAGCTAGTCTTCACTTACTCATCCACTTCCTCACTCTTTAATCAACATTTCTTGATGTGTACAACAGTCCAGGCCATGTACTTTTCTTTCTTGGTCTTTGTGTGGAGGGAGATAGAGGTCCTGCGTAGCCTCAAGACTGATGCCCCTGTCTTGGGAGCCAGAGACTGCCTCTCAGAGAATTCTGTGGACAGGAAATTAAACAGTCTCTCCTCTGCAACTGAACCATCTTCTGTTTTTCACTGTCACCCTTAGGCTAAGACGAAGGCCACATGTTTCTCTACTTATATACATAACATTGAGGAAAGACATCTCTTCATTCCAGAGAAACAATCCAAAGCCCTTCATCTTCTAAGAATTTCTCATGCGGAAGTTGGATGTGGTGAAGATTCAGCTAATCAGCTCCTTCCCCCTTTACATGCTTTCCACACATGGCTTCCAGAACACCACGCCTCTTGGTCTGCCTCTGTCCTCACTGGCTGTTACTTTTCAGGCTTCTTTGAAATTTTCTTCTGTTTGTATTGGAGGGCTCCAGGACTCAATCCTTTGTTCTCTTCTCTTCCCTAACTACACTGACTTCCTGAGTGATCCGATCATTCACTCTCATGCCTTTAATTACTGCCTATATGCCAACAACTCTTACATTCATTTCTCTTTCCTAAATCCAGGGTAGTGTGTCTAATTGTTTAATCTACATTGCCACTTTGATGTTTAGTAGATATATAAAGCTTTATATGTCCAACAGAAACTTCTAATCTTTTCTCCCAATAGTCTGCTTGGTAACTCAACTTTTCCAGCTGCTCAGACCAACAAGCTTGGAGCCATCCTTGACAGTGGTACCTAATGAACATCCACTTCATTTCTTAACTTTAATCCTGCTAAGTCTGCTACATCTTACCAAGGCCCAGGCTCAGAAGGAGAAAACTCGAATTGATACTGCATTCGGTTCTAGGACTATTTCCCACATCACCTTAATCTCTCCTAATTTGTTGCAACACTCCTTATCAGGTCTCCCTGTCTTCTATAAGTTTTTCTTGATACAGCTTCCAGAAGTGTTACGTTAAACATAAGTTGAATCGTGTGACACGCCACTTCTTCAGACCTTAGTGGCATCCCTTTATACCCAAAGTAAGAGCCAAAGTCTTTATAATGGTGTGGCAAACTGATTGCATAAATATTTGCAAACTTTCCAGCCCTCTCTCTACACAGTCGCTTCCAGCAAGAAGTGAAATCTATTTACCTTGAATCTGAACTAGCTCCGTGATTTACTTTGGCTTGCAGAATGCAGCATAAATGCCAGAGTACCACTCGTGGCCTTGGTTTTTTTGGGACACTCTTGTGTCTGTGTAAACAAGCCTAGGCTAGTCTGCAAGAAGATGAAACGTATCATCTAGTCACTCTTATCCCCAGCTGGTAGCTGGCCAACTGTCAGATGTAGGAATGGGCTATGTGAGACTGGACAGCCTCAGGTCAGGCCAACATCTGACCCTCCATGAGCAAGTCTCATTGTGCTATAGGGAGTCTGGCCAGATTATCAGATCTTAGCTGAGCCATAGACTCATGAGCAATGGAACATGAAAACTGACTTAGGCCACTGGGGCTCCTGTAGGTATATAACATCATTGTGGTAATAGCCAACACAAATGGCCTACAAGGCCTTACACATTCTATAACACCCCTTACATGTCTGACATCATTTTTTACCTCTGTCCAGAAACCTTGGTCCCACCTTCCTTGCTTGTCCTTGACTGTACCAATATGTTCCATCCTTAGGAACTTTGTGCTTGCTCTTTAATTTGCCTGGAATAATTTTATCTATACATCTCTATGGCTATTCCTCTTACTTCATTAAGAGTTGATTAGATGACAATTCAGTTAAAGTACAATGCAAAATATATTTAAATATTATTTCATGAGAAGTAAAAAAAATCATGTCATCCAAGGGCACATAGCAGGAATAGGGCCCTGGCTGCTGCTGAGGCCGATTCATCTTTTAATAACTAAATGGGCAAGGAAGGGTTTTAAGAAAGGAGCCAACTTGGTGGAGAAGGTACCAATGGAAATATATTCAGGACATGTTTATTTAACAACTGATAAGAACATAGCGTAATATTTCAACATGTACGAAAGTCCAGTTCTGATTATCAGAAGGCATTTCCTACCACCTTACCCTCAGCCTCCCATACTCTAGTGTTCTCTAGGCTCCTTATTTTACTATTTCTCCAAAGCTCTTTCATTGCCATCGGACCTATATTTGTCTAGGAGCTTCTTTATTATTGTTTTTTCAACTCCTAATTCTCTTCTACAAAGTCGACACCCAACAGAGGTTTCTGTAATAATGAGAATATTCTGTTTTTGCACCCACTAATATAGTAGCTTTAACTCCCCACAGGACTATTGAGCACCTGGAATGGGATTGTGCTAAGTAAGATAATTGAACTTATACTACTACTTGATTCTAGTTACTGTAAACTTAAATCACTGCACGAAGGCAGTAGCTATCATAGTGAACATCGAAGCTCTAGACTATAAGTTTCATAGAGGTTGAGCTTTGGGTATCTTACTCATTACTATCTCCCCAGTGCTTAGAGGAGCATTTGGCATGTAGAAGTTTTTAAATACCTATAAGATGAGTGAATGAAAGAGTTAATGAATGTGGTAGGTGGGAGACTGGTAGATTGCAAAAGAAAGTGTCTGTGTTCAGATGCTTTAGTGCGTTCTCCAGCTGTGGCCAAGTGGTTTGGAGGACGTAGAAGATGGGCTTTTCAAAACTCCTCATGTCAGTCTCCCAATTTAGCAATATGTAATGTGTAGGGGAAAATTTTTTATCTGTATCAGGCCACATTTATTTCTCACCTTCGCCCAACTAGTTCACAAATAGACTGGGTAGAAGAGGTTTGTTTCCCTGTTGTATCTTTGTAGAATATCAGAAGAGGAAAGAGAGACTGTGATTTTGCTTAACTCCAGTCCCTAAGAACACTGGTGATAGAATCCAGATGCTACAGCATGACTCCTCTACAAACACAGAAAGGACTGTTCTTCCAACCATTCTTAGAAGACCAGGCAGGTCAGTGGAAGACCCACCTTCACTAGTGCTCCAGGCAAGGGCTCAGTGACTGCTGATACAGCGAGCTGTCTCCGGTACACTGACAGCACCAGATTCCCCACCACTGATGTCTGTGTATCCAATCTATGACCAGTACTGGCTACTATCATGTTCTGACTGTCCCATACTTTCCAATATGCCTTGAAAGTTCAGAAAATGCCTGTGGCTTTACAGACAGTTTTATATGGGTAGTACCCCTTTGATCTAAAAAATGTCCTAAAAATTATAGTAGATAATAAATTATATGGTCATGGAAAATTCTTACTATATGTCAGGCATTATTCTAGGCACTTACTCCTTTTACATGCATACATGTAACTGATGGAACAAATATTATCTCTTCTCTCCCTGGAGCCTGAGAGGCTGAAGAATTGGTCTGCCATTCTGGGAACAAAGTTTAGAACTTGGCAGTGGTGGGTAAACAAGCACTAGGAACTTCATTTTCCTAGGCTTTCAGGAATGTAACACAAACTGAGTATGTCCTCTCAACTCCTGAAACACGTTTCTATTGGACAGGAGGCGCAGCCAGGAAAGGATGAGTGTTTCTCATGGCAGATAATAGCTTCTCCCTGGAGCAATCAACAACACGACAATTCCCAGCCGAGAACACCAAGTCTGCTACGCGAGACTATTTCCTACATCCAACAGGACAATATTACACCCTGGCCTCATTTCATAAGAGCTGATCTTTTTCTCAGGAGAGGACTCCAAACTTTTGGAAGGAGATGGAACCTTCCAGGGTGAGGTCCAAAGGAAGCTAGCAGAGGCACTGCTGCAGAGCATGGTAAAAGAGCTCCAGCGCGTTCCAGCTCGGTGTTTTCCTGATGGACTCTGGGAATGCCAAGAAGGGCCTGAAGAAGAGAAGGGCAACTGAGACTGTGCAAACCCACAGTCCCACAATTCAGGGTAGAGTTAAAGTAAGTCATGAAGTTGGATAGTTTCCAGATTACTTATGAAGGTCATAGAAATGCAGTAGCAACACCATTAACTGTATTTCTTCTCTTTCATTTTTCTTTTGAGTCTTTTTCAAAAAGAGGCTTTCAGCTCATGTATCATTGAAAATGCTGACAATAGTTTATGACTGAATAGCTCTTTACAATATATAAAATGTCTTTCACATCTGTTACCTCAATGGCTCTGACAACTTTATGAAGCAGACAAGTCTGTCGTTAATAACTGTTTGAAAGGCGAGGGCACTAAGGTTCAGTGAAGCTAAGTGATTTACTCAAATTCACCTGTATTAGGATAATAATAATAGGTATTATTCACTGAGTGTTAAGTGCTTTATATATGTTATCTTATCTAATGCTCCAGCCCCTTTATGAGGTAGAGATGTTTTGTTCCCCAAGAATACTGGAACTCACAGGGGAAGTGTCTGCCCACAGTCAAGCTATCCAAGTGGGAAGAAAAGTTGCTGGGACAGGAACTGAGAGCCCCCACGCGGAACCCAGTCTGAATGAAACCCTGTGACCTTTCCAATACACAGGGGAAGACGTGTTTCTAAAGTGTCGTTTAAAATGTGAGGAGTTGTCTTACTGGAAAAGAGGAGACATTTTGGGGGGCAACAAAAGAAATCCCAGAGGTGGGATAGGAAGAGGGAGAGTAAGGGTCTATGAAGTGTAGCAAGGGTGAAGATGGTGCTGTTGAAAAGTCAATCAACAGAGGTCCTTATAGGCCAGGCACATAGCATGCTCCATGAGCAAGGCTCATAGCCCAACATTTAGGAACTATTTAAGAAAATAATTATTTTAAATTTTTAATTAAAAATTGTATTAGTATGTGTTTGTGGTACATAATGATTACATTCCTTGTGGTGAGTTAGTGCATGTACATAACAAATCTCAATTCTTTTTATATCCCCTTCCTATCCATTCTCTACCCCCCTATATTCTTTAAATTCCCCCCTTTTGAGAAAAATATCTATCTCCTTACTTGCTATTATCTCTCTTTTATTTTACTCTTTATTTATACTTACTTTGAATTTCTCATATAAGAGCAATCATGTGATATTTAAACTTGTGTGTCTGATTTATTTCATTTAACATTGTAGCCTCAAAGTGCATTCATTAATGGCTCCTATATATCTGAGTAAATAATGATAATCATTCATATGCCAATTTGTTGGCTAAGGACTTACCAAGTTTTCTTACGAGACTATCTAGTCTTGTGTCATCATCTCATCTCATCTCATCTCATCTCATCTCATCTCATCTCATCTCATTTCATTCCAGTAGGTGATAAACACAAAATCAGTTTACTATTTTTAAATCACCTTTCCAGTGGGGTTATATTGTATATTTTCCCAATTTCTTAATGCTATTTTGGTCACAGCTATGTTTTTGATCACTCTGTGTTACTAACAGCTCTGTCTACTTTTAAACTTTAGGTGTAGGTGCATTTTTTCCCTCTTCCTCAGGTGGAGGGAGGACATGAGCAGATGCTTCCTCACCTGCTCCTCCTCACGGGATAGCCCTTGCCATGAGAATGGGAACAAAAAACAGGGGGGACGGCCTCAGGGTGGTGGCCAAGTGTCCTAGGACCTATGACGGTTTGGTTCAGTTCTATTTGCTCTGGATAGTTCACGATAGGGTATTAGTATGTTCCCCAAAGGATGGAATGGAACAGCTGTAATTATTCACCTTGACTGTCATTAGCATCTAAGACCCTAATGGGAGGGAGCCAGGACTTCCTATCTATTCTCCCAGATTGTCTGCATCCCTAACCCTTTGCCAATAAAGCAGTGCCTCATTTGGTTCATATAACTCTTGCTTTCTCATCTAAGACATTAACTCTTTCCATAGAATCAGGAAATCATCTTTCTCGTACTTCAAATCCCACGGAAACTGAGAACCATCTTCTTCCCAAGTATAGTAAACCAAGAACTCTCCTTACACTGCTGGAATGAGCTATGCAGAAAGTCTTCCTCCTTCAGAAATCCCCAGAAAAAAGTAGCACCAGACTCTATATTTATATATCAAAACCTCATGGAAACAAGGCAGACCCTTCCCATAATTTCTTCATCATATCCTACTTAGGTAGACCTGTAGATTCTGAATTTCAGCAAGCATTCAAGAGGCACTTTTATATTGTTGAATGATTCTACTGAATGTCAGTGGTTCTTCTGGCTTTGGAGAGAGGCCCTTTACCTTTACCTGTCACTTATTATGGATTTTACACAGTTTATGGATTTTAAACTTCAACTCTGTGTGTTAAAGGTAAGGAGGTGAAACCATATGGTACTAGTGACTGAAGTTTTTTAAGTCAGTTTTGTCTTCCCTTAGAGATTGGTGAGGATCAGGGATGAGGGCATAGTGGATGGTTTAGATTTTTAGAGGTATGCTCATCTTAGTCAACTTTCTGTAAGTTCTGTTGTACAAACAAATGAAAATATTTTAAGCATACATTTAAATATGCATTTGAAAATTAATAATTCTATGGAGTTGCCACCATGTTGTAGATTATTTATAACTTTCATGCTGATTTCTTATCCCCCATCTTAATCTCTATGTTTAGCTGCATTTTCCCCCTATAGATTGTCATCTTCCCTACTGAGACACTCAGTGTTTTGTAACATTCTTAACAAACTTGTGATATTAGTAGATGACATTTTTATTTTCCATAAGATGCAAATGAGGCTCACATCAAATGACTTTTCCAAGGAAGGAGAGGAAAAGTATATTTTCCTGAAGGAGTGAATTATAAGACTATATTGGAAAGAGTTGGGGGAAATAAAGTAGACCTGATTTTTCATGGCAGCAGCAGGAGGTCCTAATTAGGTATACTAAGCAAATCATTTAGGCCTGAAAATTTAAAAACCACCTATGTCTAGTGTAAACTCCATTTATAAAAGTGATGTGGAAATGTCTCCATTGTGTGTGTGTGTATTTTATCTGTGCCTAACAGAAAGAGAAAACAGAGAGGTGGAAAACAAGGAAGAGAGGAAGAGAAAATAGGAATGATTACATAGGGTGGACTTGGCAAATATTTTTCATCCAAAAATATCTTATTGGCCTCTCAGCTGCCTGTTTCTTTGAACTAATGGTGCATTTGTCATTCATGTCTGAATTAATATGTTTTTTTAAAAGCGAAATCAAGACAAGGATTCAGAAAATTAAATCCCTAGCTTGACTCTCTCGACAAGTTGATAGTTTTATACAAATCATTTCTCTTCTCTGATTCCCATAAGCCTTATTTGTGAGAATATGTGTAATAGGAATTTGCCTAATGGTATAAAGGCTCCTGAAAAACAAAGAAACATTTTTATGTCAGGGATTTAATCCTTGTCTTTTCAATTTACTCTTTGGTTTGGAAAAACTACCAGTAGATATGGCTGTTTGTCCTTTAAAGAATGAGTGACTGTGTTTCAAAATTCAGAGGTGATATCTAGAATGATCTCTTTCTCCCCTAAAAGATACTTATTTTATCCCTTGTCAAAGCATAAAGAGAAAGAAAGGAACTTTAATTACAAGGAGTTCTGATGAAAAAGATACTCTCTTTTATTTTACCACTATGATCTGGGGTTAGGTGACTTCTGTTAAGTATCTAGCAATTAACCAGCACAGATCTAAGAGATGTTTAAATTCTTACATATTAAAAAAAACACTTGTGGCATGTGAGTGAATTATTAAGAAAAAGACCAAAAGGAATATGTGCACACTTACCACCCCAGAGCAGGAAAGAGATGGCCATCAATGGTCATTTGAAGGCCCAATGAGCCTTTATCTTTCCTCCTCCCGTGTTAAGTACTGGGGTAAATATTGTATTGATCTTGTTTGGAATGTTCTTTAAAAACCCCCACATGGTAACTTTCCTTGATTTGTTATAAGTGGACTCATAATGAGCATTTTAGTCTCCAAGCTGCTGGTTATGTTTAGTTTCCCTTTGTAAGATTTATCAGTGTAGGTACATTAACAGTTCAGTTACTACTCTTTGGTTGGTGAAAATGAGAGTTTTTTTCACACTGCAAACAATGCTGCTTTGACCATTTTTGCCCTTTCCTTCTAATACATATAAATTGGAGTTTTTCTAGGTTTTAGTTAAACAAATGAAATTGAAAATTTTCAGTGTACAATGTGTATCTTAGTTACTTTTCTCATTACTAAGACAAAATACCCAACACCTAAAGTTATGGAGGAAAGGTTTATTTAGCTGACAGTTTGTGGAGGTTTCTGTCCATAATTGGCTGGCTCCAAAGCAGAGGGGCAAATGGCAGATGGGCAACACCTCATGGCAGCAGAAGACAGCAAAAACAGCAAGAAAGTATGTCTTAGTTATTTACCTCTCATGGCTGAGACAAAATACCCAATACTCAATTAAGGGAGGAAAGGTTTATTTAGATCACAGTTTGTGGAGGTTTCAGTCCATAATCAGCTGGCTCTAAGGCAGGGTGGCATTACAAAGTGCAACTGTTCAAAATGGCAGAAGATAGAAAAAGTAACAAAATCACAAAGATGGAGGGTGCAAGCTTCTTTTCTTCCCTTATATTGTACGCAGGCTACCTGCCCCAGGGTGGGTCTAGCACTCACATCATTGCCTTACCCTCCTATTTCAAAGGCTGAGGACATTTGCAAAGTGAGGACCCTGGGCCCCTGCTGAATCAGTTGAACTTTTAAACTTTTCAAATTGACACAGTGAATTGACCTTTACAATGCACTCCTTGTCAATTTGGCAACCAGACACTTTTCTTTAAGCCAGTTTCCAGATACAAAGACATACTTGTTCTTATCATTTCACAACTTGAACATTATAACACAGGTTTAACAATCCTTAAGAACCAGTGCTAAGTCTGTTTACATTGTATTACTTTAGAGCCATAACATTTTGCCCTTGGTCCCTCAAAAACTCTTGCATATCCCTTTTTGCAAAAGGCATTTAGTCCATCGGCAAGAGTTGCAAAAGTCCTAACAGTTTCAGCATTGCTGAAAAGTCAAAATCCCACATCACTTCTTAGATGTAAACTCTTAGCTGCAAACTCCTGTACAAATGAAAAGTTAAACACTTCCAACATTCAATGGCACAAGATAAACATTTTCATTCCACAAGTTACAAACAGGGGATACAAAAGAACAGGACCAAAGCAAGTATGCAATCCAACAAGACAAACATCTGAGGGAACCTATGGAAAGCTGAAAGCTCCAGAGGGCTTCAGGGGCTCCACCCTTACAGCACTTCCAGCGGTTGTAAAGCACATGGCTTCTCTCTTAGGCTGGCTTTGCTCTTTCCTTGAAGGTTTCCTCAGACAATGCATGTTCCTGGTTTTTCCAACCTTGTGGGGTCTCCATTGCACCTTTGGCTGCATCCTGACAGCTTCACACACTGTCCTCTCAGGGTCATGCTGCCTTATCTCCCAGGCCTTCTTAAATTGGAGTGGAAGCCTATTTAACCCCTCTGGGAAGGGCAGAAACCTCCTGAGCATGATCTTTACAGCCCAGATTTATATCAGCCTTCCGGTCTTCTGACCTCTGACCAGAATCTCTCATACAATACAGCCTAAGGTGTTCCACTTTTGCTTTTTCAGGTGGCATCCCTGGACCTTTCCAACTCCTTCCCACAAACCATTCCCAAAGGCTCCTCAACCACATGATCAAATTTCTCTGGGATCAAATTTTATATTGATTACTTTTTCCTCATTGCTGCAACAAAATACCCACTTAGACTTCTAAACTTCTCTAGTTGACATAGTCAATTGACCATTACAGAGGAAGAGACAAGCTTCTTTATTATGTCCTTTATGTTGTATCCAGTCTACTGGGATTAGGGAGGTGCCAATCTATTCAGTAGACTGATGCTAACCCTAACCCTAACCCTAACCTGCCCTTGCTCCCAGCACCCTTAATCCTAGCATTGTACTATGAAGTAATCACAATCTCTAGGTTTAGCTGACCCTGAAAAAGCCCAATTTAAAAGTACGTGAGTTTTTTGCATGACATGTAGACACAAACCATAACAACATGTTCAATTTCTCCAGATATTGGATTTCCAGGGTGACTCCCAATTTAAACTCCCAATTTAAACTATTTCTTGACAAAGTGATGCCTTTGGTCTTCCATTTTAACATTTGTGTGTGGTCTTCTTAGTATTCCCCAAGTGATAGCTCACTGTGGTTTTATTCATCAGGATAAGTATATTTTCATATGTTTATTTACCATTTGTTTCTTCTCCTATTACCTACTTATCCATTGCTTATTGGGTGATCTTAAAGTCCTATGAATACTGATCCTCACTGATGATATGTTACATATATTTATTCTAGTTTCTGGATTTTCTTTACATTTTATTTATGTCAAATTTCCACAAACAGAAAAGACATTTTATTTACTCTGGAACACAAATCTTATCTGAAAATGACTGAACTTATCAACTTGATGTTTGGTATGTATTATAGGATATCCTTTCTTAACATGAAGTCATATATATTCTCCTAAATGTTATTCTAAACTTTCATATTTTGCCTTTTACACTTTAATCCATTTGGAATTGATCAGATTTTGTAGGAACTCATTTTCATTCTTTTGCATGAAGATAACTCATAATCTTGGCACAATGTACTAATTAGTCTTTCCTTCCCACAGAATTTTAATGACTCCTCTATTATATAGAAAGAAAATCTATGCACATGGGTGGGATTCTGGGCTCTTTCCCTTAAACATTTTGTCTTTTGCTTCATCCAACTACCTATCTTAAATTTTATACATTTGTAAGAATTCTTAATACATCAAACAATCTCTACACTGTATTCTTCTATCAGATTTTAAAAACTTCTTGATAGTTTGCTTTTTCTCTAAAATTTTATAGTCATTTGTCAAAGACTATGGACATCTTACTGGGATTTTAATTGACATTACATTAAATCTATGCATTCACTAAAGTGAACACACATCTTTGCTACAATGTATCTTCCTTATATAGTACATTCATTTTCTTCTTTTAATAAAGTTTATCATTTCCCATGAAGTTTTTACATCACTCATTAGACTTATCTCTGCATAGTTAATATTTTTAAAGATATGAAATTTCAAATGGCACTTGGTTTTGAGTTCAATCCCTGATACAAAACAAAACAAACAAAAAACATAAATGCAAATGACCCTTTGTGTCAAGTATTTTGATCTATATAGCTAGTATATAAATTTTAAAATATATTTTTATATTACCTTTTTACCCACAAAACCTTCTAAATTCTCTTAGTTCTATTACTTTCTAATGTCCATTGGATTTTCTTACATAGTCAATCATGATATGTTAAGGGTGGTAGTTTTGTTACTTATTTTCCAATCTATCTCATGTTATTTATTTTAGTATAGTATTCCTTTATTTATCATAAGCTCCAATGTAGCACGTAATATAAATTGCAATCATGAGAATGTTTATCTTGACCTTGTATTTCCTATTTCTATAGGAAAACTTTTAGTATGATGTTTATCATTCATTTATTTACTTTTATAGTGACCCTATCTTCTTGACACTTTCTTTTTACTAACTTAAGACAAATATTATGTGTTTGTTTTCTGTATCCACTGCGATGCCTGTATGTATTCTTCCCTTTTACAAGTCAGTGTGAGAATTTATCCGTGGGATGGATGCTGTGAATAAAAGCCATATTCCCAACCCAGTCCTCTTCTGCATGTGCCCACAGTCATCCTGTGCTTTCTGGTCACCACTGCAGTCATATGGCATATGGGATGAGTTTAGGCCAATGAGCCACAAGTAATAAGCTTCCCCTGGGTGTTTGGTCTATAACTATCTCCAGCGCACTCTCATGCCTCCACCCTGCCCGAGCATGGGACCGTGGAAGCCACTTATAAAGAAAATGGACCTGGAAGCTGAGATACACCTGGATCTCTCAGTGTCTCTATGGAAGGAAATCACCTATTTTTGGCCATTAGTGATAAAAAAGGAAACCTCTGACGTGTGAGTAAGTATACACTTCAGAATTTATTATAGAAGTTAGCTAATTCTAACCAACAAACAGGAAAAGTCAGACTTAACTTTGATGTATTATTTTCTTAGACACTGTTAAACATGTGGCTAAGTTCAGCTTTCTAGAATTTACTTTAGAATTTTTAAAATTAATTACATGAATGAGACTGGCCCATAATTTTCTTTTTATTGTGCTGTTGTCAGTTTAATTCTGAAGACAATGCTAACTCCATAAATTGACATAGGGAGTATTTCCTCTTTTCTATGTTCTACACTAGTTTGCATATGTTTTGAATTATTTTTTCTTTTAATATTTGGTAGGACTTCTCCAGCCTGCTTTATATGTATGGGGAAGATTTTTTAAAAAGTTTTTAATGGTCATAGTCACACAGCTTTGTTTTTCCCTCTTAAGGTGATTTGAAAATTACATTTCTCTGGGAACTTTTCTTACTTGTTTTCACATTTTTGACACACAATTCTTTATATTTTTTATCTTTTACTCTCTATAAAATCTGCAGTTTGACTCATCATTAATCTCTTTCATTGACTAGCTTTGCTAATATTTTATCAGCTTTATTAGTCAATGACTAAATATTTGGGTTGTAGATCCTCTTTTCATTTCTGCTCTTTATTATTTTTCTTCTATTTTCTTTGTGTCTATTCTCCTGTTCTTTTTATAATTCTTAATTTTGATACTTAGCTCATGAATTTTTAACTACTTTTCTTAATAAAATTTAATGCTACAAATTATTTCCCCCAAATAACTCTATCTAAATCTATTAGTATTAAAAAATAGTATTTTCATTATTTGTTTTGTTTGTTTGTTTGTTTGTATTGGGAATCGAAATTAGAACCTTGTACTTGCCAGCCAGGTGGTTATGCCACTGAGCTAGTCCCGGCCTCCTACTGTTTTCTTCTTAATGTTTTAAAATTTTACCTCTTCATTTCTGATTTGACCTATATACTCCTAAATATACACTTTTTAAGTAATTTTTTAAGTTTCTTATTTAATTATAATGTGGCCAAAGAACTTGATCTAAATTATGGCCCTTGTTAAATATTTGCTATCAGCTACAGGATCAGGCAGATTTTCTAGTGTGTCAGACACAGTGGAGAGCAAGTCCCAATTAGTCTGACTTCTGAGGGAAGTAATGTCCAGAGAGTTTGGAAAGCTTGTCTCAGGTACTATTGGTAGCATTATGAGACTGAAAAACATTTCTGAACTTCCTAACCATGTTTTTTTCTAGGCTTGCTATCTTCAGATTAATCTTTATTTTTTTTGTCCTTAAAGAAATAAAATATTTCATTTGTGCTCTGTTGGTACACTAATTTCTGCACAGTTGAACTACCTAAGCACATTTATTTTATATTTTTAAGCAAAAAGTTCAATTGTTTTACAGATTCAGAGAACTTTTAGTTTTCCCCTTATATGTTTCACTAGGTGTGTGAACATTATAAATACATGTATTTGTTCATTTCAAGAGTCAGGTACATTACTGGATTAAGCTTTACTCGGACTCATAGGTGTGTGAAGTGAGCAACTAAAGATCTATGCTCATAATCTCTTTTGTAAATGATTGTATTTTAGAGGATACTTCTACTTTCTTTTCACCTATGCCTCTTTGGCTTTAGCCATGTCCTATCACTACATCACCAACTGCATCTTCAGGTGCCTCTGATTCCTTTCTCCTAATTATGAGCAGCTTTATCCACTCAAGTAAGCATTTAGCTACTGTGTAGGTTGCAATGCTATGCATTGTGAGGGTTAGAGAGGTGATAAAAAAAGGACTCCATTTAATGAGTGCATACTGCATTTTAGGCACTCAGCTAGGTTTGCCATCTACTGTCTGTCTGTCTGTCTATCTATCACTTATCAGATATCTGAAACAACTCTGTGGGATGGGTATCATGATACTGATTTTTTATTTATTTATTTTATTTTTGCTTTGTTTTTCATTTTTGTCTTCTTGAGACAGGGTTTCACTATGTAGTTCAAGATGCCCTTGAACTCACTTTGTAGCCCAGACTGGCCTCAAACCCACAGCAATCCTCATAAGTGCTGGGATTACAGCACGCACCACCACACCCCGCCAATACTAATTTTAAAATAAGGATTCTGAGATTCACAAATTTAAAATAATTTTCTCGTGTTACATAGCTGAGGAGCTGGAGGTAAGATGGGTGGAAGGAGGCATTAAACTCCCCAGTATTTTGTAGTTTGGTTACAAATGAAATACAATGACACTATAGAAGTACTGGAAGAAAGAATGGAAAGATAGGGTCGGGACATAATTAAGAAGGTCCTGAATGTTAGGTTAAAATATTTGCTTTTACATCTCTAGAAATACCTTTAGATTAAAATTTGCTATATATCCTTATAATGTTAACATCTTTAAAAATATAATCTGATTTTTATATACTGATGTCTGCCCTATGAAATCAATATTATTATTTCCATTTTACAGATGAGAAAACTAACAGAAGCATTAAGGTGTTTGTCTAAGAACACTCGATGATAAATTTGGGATTTGAACTTAGATTTGTATGATTTCAAAAACTGTATAGTAACACAAGGTAAAATTTGTGTAGAAAGAAATTGCATAGTCCTTAAATGTAAAAATCTATGAGTTCTGTCTATATATATATATATATATATATATATATATATATATATATCTCCATGAAATCAAGTTGATTCCCTAAACAAAGCAGAGCATTTTCCTATGGTACTTTCTTCACCATCAATCTTCACCTCCCAATAGACAACAAATGCTGTGATTTCTTTTACCTAAATAGCTTTTGTATGTTTTAGAACTTTGTAAAAATGGCAGCATCAGTAAATATTCTTTCATATCAGTCTTTTACATTCAGCATGTTTTGAAGTTCATCCATGTTTTGCATTGTCAATAGCTCTTTTTATTTCTTGACTAATATTTCATTGTAAGAATTTATTGTGGCTTACTGATCCCTTCTCTTTCAATAAACATTTAATTTGTTCTAGTCTGGGGCTGTTACTTACAAAACTGGCATAATCATTCCTGTAAAAGTCTTATTCTGAACATATGCTTTTATTTCTCTTGAGTAAATAACTCTAGAATAGAATTCACTGCCAAAGATAAGATGTGCATTTATAAGAAACTGCATTTATAAGAACTTTTTCTGAAGCAATTGAATTCTTTCATATTCCCAGAAACGGTGAGATTTCTTATAGTTTCACATGTTCACTGTGTTGACAGTCTTGTTTCATTTTGTTTTGTTTCATTTTTGCCCTCTGAATATTTTATTTTAAAAATATTTATTAGAATAAGTTTGTGATACATTATAATTACATTCATCTTGGAAAACTGTACATATACATATTGCATTTTGATGATTTTTGCTCCTCTTTCTAACCCTCACTCTTCCCCCACCCCTTAATTTCAGTCATTTTGGCAAGTGCGAAGTGGTAGCTGATTATACTTTTAATTTAATTTTCATCTCCATCATAATTAATGATTGCTCATTTTCATATCCTTATTGGTGATTCACATAAATTTTGTTTTTACTGTTGGGTGTGTAAGACTTTTGCCCATTTTTATTTGGTTGCCTCATTGGTCTGTCTGTCTGTCTGTCTGTCTCTTTCTCTCTCACCTTCTCCTTCCCTCCCTCTCTCCCCCTCCCCCTCTTCCTTCCGTTTTCCTTTCCTTTCCTTTCCTTTCCTTTCCTTTCCTTTCCCTTCCTTCCTTCCTTTTTTCCTTCTTTGAGATGCGTTTTCTCCGTAGTTCAGGCTGGGCTTAAACTTATGGTCATTCTCCCCGCCTTAGCCTTCTGAATACTGGGATAATAGGAATGAGCGTCATGTCTGATGACTTGTCTACTTCTAATTGAGTTTATGAACTCATTATATATTCTTGTTTGAAATTCTGTATATTTGTGATGCATTTGTATTAAATAGCTTATTCCTTGCCTCTTCATATCCTTAATAATGTCTTTGGTCAAGCAGAAGTTTTAATTTGGATGAAGTCTAATACTGTTTCTAAGGGTGTAGCCTTTTAGATCCTGTCTCATCTTCACTTATCCCAAATTCCAGTTTCCTACTGGATATTCTGTAGTTTTAACTTTTATGCATAGATATGTGATTGACCTAAAATTAAATTTTGTGTGTTACATAAAGGAGGGTAGAAGTTTGTTGTGTGTTATTATTTGTCCCTCATAAGTTTATCCAGTTTTTCCAGCATTATTTGCTAAAATGAACTTTATTTCCCCACTGAATTACATACAGACTTTTAGAAGTATATTGACTATTCAGGCTTGGGCCTATTTCTATACTTGTAATTTTCTCCTATTGGTATATTTTCCTACCTTTACACTATTTCTATAGCACGGTAGTTTGTCTTAGATTCATATAGTGTCAGTCCCAAAATTTGACATTTGTTTCCAAAATTATTTTGGTTTCTCAAGCCTATCATATTTCCATACAACTTTTGGAATTAACTTCAAACTTTTTATGAGAATTTCACTGAATCTATAGATCAATCAGGACAGAACTGATATCATCACAATACAGTACTCAGTCTAATGCAAAAGATGTTATCTCACTCTACATATTTAGATTCTCTTTAACTTTTCTCAGCAATATTTTACAAATTTGAGGTCTTGAATATCTTTTCTATAAAAATATTTACTCCCAACTGTTTATTCTTTTTTGTGTTACTGTAAATAATGCTTGAAAGTTTCATCTTTCAATTGTTTGCTGCACTATACAGTTTATATTTTGCTTTTATATATTGTTTGTCCTGTGGCCATAAAAGGTCCATGGTAAGTATAATAAAATGATTAGGGACATGTTAGGAAGACTGAGCAGACTGTCAGCTGCCACAGTGGTTAGAGTCATCCCCATGAGGAGATGTGAGCTGTATTCTGAGGCAGGACCACAAGGCATAATGCTGACCTTGGGTATTTACCTGCACATTTGTGCTTGCAGCCAAATATGTCCTCTTGGACTAGATAATGGGAGAAGATAGTTGCAAGCCCATGTGTCACACAGGCAAGCAAACCACCTCAAAGCCCACACTCTAGGGATGGACTCACGGGATGGCCTTCGCACCTATGGAGTTTGAATGGAGATGGGTATCAACTGCACCTGATGCTAAATCTTTGCACATAAGTTAACAATGACTGTGGTATGTGTGGAATGGGGAGACTATATATTTATGAAGTTGAAATGAATTTCAAGGAATTTCATTTATGTGCAGCTTTCTCATTGATTGCTCAGTTCTTGCATCCCCAATTTTATGACAATGAAGGATCTAGCTAGAGTCCTTCTAATCCTATATCATTCCCATTTACCCATTATACATCTACCTTCCAAAATCATTGGGTTGCCCTTGGGAAAGTCTTCAAGTTCCCCTTTACTTCTTTTTTTATAAACACTTCAAAACTTCAAGCTTAGTATTTTAATAAGGCAGAGAGATGTTGACAGAAAGCATTTAATTTCCTTAGAAAATAGAAAAATAAAATCATATCTCCCCTAAACATCTAGTTTTTTCCTTTTTGATAATTTATCTTCTAATTTCACTATATTTTAATGCCTTTCTTTAACATGACTTAAAACTTCAAAATAAAGTATGTACCATGAAGAAAAACGAACCGTACAATGTTAGAATGGATATTTATTTTCAAACTCTGCATGCTTGTAAAAGTTCTGATATGCTCCCTTCCTGCCAGTTAAACACATTTCTTTTTAAAATATCCTTTGCAAAGTGTCTTTGCTGGTTTTAAACTGCACAAGAATGCAGGATATGGATAAGATCGACTGGATCCTCGAGACAACAGAGACTGCACATGGCTTTAAAGATAAAGATTTTTCAATCTTGTTTGTCACCTTCTGTAGCTCTAACAGCATTTATATTTGTAGAACTTTTCAAAGTTTCCCTGTTTGCCATGAACTTGTTTTATATAGTGACTGGTTTAAGGAACGTGAGGAAAGTTCTGCCATTTTTGCTCTTAGGAGAGCCCTCAGGGGTGAGCTAACCCCATCCTTCACTGTGTATTGAATACACTAACAACCAGAGAGGCTGTGACTTGCACAAGTCACACAGCTAAACAAGAGTTGGATTCAGATAGGGACTGTCTCTTAGTCCTTTGAGCAATGATTTTTTTTTATTACCCCCAAGGGACTTTCATCTTTCCACTCCACTTTCAAACCTTGTTTTCCCAATAGTACTCTGGTATCCTCTCTTAGTCCCTATTACAAAGGCTGTATGAACCCAATAGCCCTTATCAATTACTAGAATCCTTCAAATTATAGCATTCCACCCTATTTCCCGTGTGTGCCGTTCCCTGAGTTCCTATCTGGGGTCCATATTAAATCTAAAGAGTCAATGTTGAATTGAATATTAATGATTGTTTATGGTTCACTATGCTGGTCTTTATTTAAAGTAGTTACAATGACACACCTCACAGGGACATCTAACAATAATATTCCTATGGGTTCAATTTACTGACTTCTCATTATGTGCCAGACATTATGCTAAGAATTCTATATAAATTATGTCACTGATATTGTCTGCCTCTTGTCATTATCTCATTTTAGTAATGAGTTACAAAGGGACAACCTCGGCTAGTGATGTATTTAGAGACACAGCAGGGCGGGGAGAGGGGGCTTGGTCATCCTACCCTTTTAGTGCTATAATTCAGTCACTAGCCTGATTCTCTGGGCAGGGAAGCAGTAGATGCGAATGCCTGCTTTGTCTTCCAGCACTTTCAGTCTCCGCCTTGGGGAAATGTCTATAGATGCTGCTGAATGCCCGAAGTAGAGACTGCTGCTGAGATGGGATTAGCTAGATTTAATGGCCAAGATCCTTAAGTCTCAGGCTGCTTACATGACTGACTATTTCAGTTCTCAGGAACTCCTTGTTTTCCAGTGATGTGGCAGAACACACAAGGCACCATTATGGATTAAATGTAGAAGTATCGAGAATAGAAGCTCTTCATATAGAATTTTTCATGTTTGCTACCCATTAGCAAACTGTTTCAGTATCTAGTCGGCAGCTTGATTAGAGTACTAGGAAAAGCAAACTGAATGTCTCAGTTACTTTCCACTAGTCGCTGAAACAAAATACCTGATGCCCAAAGTTGGGAAGGGAAAGGTTTATTTCTGACAGTTTTTGGAGGTTTCAGTCCATACTCAGTTGGCTCCAAGGCAGGGTGGCATGGTGGGGCCACCGTTCATGGCGGCTGCAAACAGCAAAGTGGAAACCAGCAAGAGCAAGAGACACACCTTCTTCCTGCCATTACATCACATCCTGGCTCCACCCCTAGGAGGGTGTAGCACTGACACCACCAATCCAAGCACTAGACAATGAACCAGTCACAAATGCACAATGCAAATACACAAGGCCTGGGGGCCACGGACATAAACCATGACACTGAAGAACTATCAATTAACTACAGGAAAAAAAATCCAAATCTCATAGCTCTTTCACAGTGTCATTATGTGTATCTGTAGTTTGATATGATTATTTTAGAGTTTATTTACATCTATAGTGAAACAACCACTATGAGAACACCATCATCTACATAGAACCTTACTGTTCATAATGCAGCACACTGAGGTAACTTCAAGAAGAGTGTGGTGAAAATGAGACTACATGAAATTAAGGAAATCACTAAGGGTAGATGTCTGGGTCATGTCCAGGTTTCCTGGTCTCAAATTCAATGCTCCCTTCTTAACTACCTAAGTTTCACTGCCATTACCTGGGGGTAGAATCAAGTTAAGAAGTTACTGAAGTTTCTTAAGCCTACTAGAAGTAATTTTACTTTGGAAATGGCTTATTTAGTGTCTTTTAAGAGTCTGGGTGTTCTGCAGTGTCTATCATAATAACAAGACCAATCAGAAAATGCTCAATTTCTAATTATCTGTGTACTGATTTCTGTTGTTTATTTTAATTATCTGATTCATTTATTATTATATTGAAAAAGTCTGATTTATAGGCTTTTACAAAACCACTTCCTTCTATGTGTATATAGATGAATGGAGGAAGTCTCTAAAGGATTCTTCAACAGATTTTCAGCAGATATTATCATCTGAGCTAGTGAAGTTTAAATCATCCACTAAGACCCAAAATATCAGTTATCATCTCTTGTTGTATCAATAAAAATCTAAACTGGAAGAGGAAACAGAATTGAGTAGGAAGGTACAAGTAGCTGAAAAATGTTTAAAGCAGAAGTATTTAAATTTGGGAATTTTTACAAAGAAATCAAAACTTGAGTTAGATCAGCCCCTAGAAGCAAGATAGAGAATTACTGGGATACATATAAGGAGCAGTAAGAAAAGGAGCCCCTAAAAAACACCCACAAATTTATGTCAATTTGTCTAGACTGGACCATGATTAGTTGTTACTGCTTATGTCTAGAAGTACCTCCAAGGTCTCACGTGCTCATAAATGGAGCTTTTCAGAGTAGGCTGAATCCAGAGAGTGCGATCACTGAATTAAGTGTGTGATTCTGTGTTCAAGAGTGTGGAATTAATAAATTGGCTTGGCATAGCTGTGGGTGTTGATAAAGGGAAGGCTCACCTGGGCGTGAGTGCTACTGAACCTAGGGGCATGGAGCTTAGGTAGAATAGAAGGGACAGAAAGAAGGCTGCTGCTGTCACTTGCTGTTTCCTCGCTACTTTATTGTTCTGTGGTTTTCCTGCCTTTTGCCCACCATGAACTGTTTGTCCTCTGCGATGCCCTTCTGCCATGTCACCCTGCCTTGGAGCCAGCCAAATATGAACTGAAACTTCTGCAAATGGAGACAAAATAAAACTTTCTTCCTTTCTGGGCATGGTGGCACACACCTGTAATCCCAGCACTCAGGAGGCTGAGGTAGGAGGATCCTTGTGAGTGTGAGATCAGCCTGAGTTACAATGTGAGTTCAAGGACAGCCCAGACTGCACGGTGAGACCCTGTCTCAAAAAGACAAAATAACGACAACAACAACAACAACAAAAAGCCCAAACTTCCTTTAACTTTGGGCATCAGTATTGTGCCTCAACAACAAGAAAAGTAACTAAGACAGTAGTTATCTTGCAATTATAATTTTTATCTTAGTGTCATGTATCTAAGACATTATACTTAATTTTACTTACTGGACTCTTTAAGGATCAGAAAATTGTATTTTAATGAAGTTATGACTTTGATGCTGATGTATGTATTTACCTATTTTTGTGGTACTGAGGGCTGAATCAAGGGCTTCAACTGAGCTACATCCCCAGCCCATTTTTATTTCGTTGTTATTATTTTTTGAGCCGTGGTCTCTCTAAGTTGCTCAGTTTGGGCTTCAACTTGCAATATTCCTGCATCAATGTTACAGAGAACAGTGATCATAGGCACATACCACCACACTTGGCTTAGTTTTCTTTTCTTTTAAATCTAGCATACAAGAGGGTAAATATACCCCTGCCAACCATGTTCCATATCTTCTTGAGGTCCAGCTATAATGGAATATTTCTTTAGGAGCTCTTTTCTGTTCAAAGCTGGATAGATTTCATTTAAATAAAGGGTTTAGTCCCTTAAGAGTCCTGCCCAGAATTATAGCTAAGGTTCAGTGGAGCATTGTAGCCCTGGATAAGCAACTATGCAGCACAAACGCTTCCATTTGCTCCTTTGTTCTCGTGGCAATCATCACTAAACTGTTACATTTTCCTAATGAGCCCATAGACAGATAGTAATATAACTCCTATTTTACATATTAAAAAATAGAAATTTAAAAACTTTTTCAAGTCTCCATGACTCTGAAGTCCTATTCTGCAGACAATTACTGATAATGGATCAGTTGTCATTGATATGTTTATTTACTACCCATGATTTAGTCATCTCCATTTTTCTCATGAAAAGGAGTAAGAGTTGAGGAAATTTGAGTAATATATGTGAATATGCTTTGCAGAATGCTAAAGATGTTAACTGTTTTGTTTTCATAAAGGACATAAACCTACTTCAAGTAGTTATGAAAGTTAGGCGTCCATCAAATTCATCAGAATCACTCAAATCGTTTGCTAAGATGCAGATGTTGGGGCTCATCACCTACCTTCTGATTTGGTAGATCCAAGGACTGGTTCAAGAGCTTGCATTTCCTCACAAATTTTCATATGATAGTGCTTTTGGCCCATGAAACACAATGTGAGAACCATTAGTTAATAAAACATTTGAACTCAAATGTGATTACCATGAAATTTGTTTTTGCTCTTTGCTGCACTATTTTTAAGGCTTGAACATAATTGTAAAATGTAGCTTTCTTCTAATAGTTTTACTACATAAACTTCAACAGAAAAAGAGAATCAAATTGGGTTTTGCAGATATTTCCCCCCTAAAGTCAGACCTTTCTTCTGACATATTCAACAAAATGTTCATGTTGATAAATGGAATTGTATCATTGGACAAGGTCAGTATGAACTTTAACACTATTTGGAAGAAAAATCACACCTAGCTGTGGGAGAAGACTTAGTTAGCAGTCAAGGTAAAGATGCAATAGGTCAGGAGAAGCTGGAAAACAGATACCATTTCAGAAAGGATGAGGCAGTGAAGTTAGGGAAGATGTGACCACTAAGGAGTAAGATAATATCTCAAAGGTTGATGAAGTGACTTAAAGTGAACATTTCATTGCATATTGAAAAAACAACGAAATGAATTTGGCTCAAGTATTTGTAGCATCACTGTGTGCTACACTGTATGCTACTTTTCTAAGTATGCTCCTTAGAAAAGGCTGACTCCCAGCCTTTTCTAAGGAGATTTCAGAGAGCAGACACAGCACCAACATTGAGGCCCAGCCTTCAGGAGACAAGCTTGGTGCGGCACCATGAGGAGCTTTCTGCAATCATGGCGTCGGCAGGTGGGCTGGGCTGCCTGATGTCAAGGGTGTCCGACGACCCCTGGGAAAGGAATTTCAGCAACACATGTGGAGGCTAGACCTGGAGATTACAGTAGCCTGAGCTCTTTTGAAATTAGGAAAACTAAAAGATGCCCTAAAATAAGAATTAAAAAGTAGATGAGACACAAGGGAATGAGTCTACAATGACTCTATTGATGGCCAGAAGGAGGATAGGTTTTGGACTCACACAGGGTCGCAGCCAAATTGAAATTCTGCCCATATTTGCCGAGAGGCTTTACAATGTCAAGCACTGCTCAGTCTCCGTCATCTATAGAACTAGTATGGCAGCAGCTGCCCCATTGTATTCCAGTGAGCACTGGACATAGATCACACAGTAGGAGCTTAATGAATGCTAATTTTCTCTCTTTTAGTGAGGTAGGGAAAACATGGCCTTATGAAAGACTGACCTTAGGAAATCCAAAACCTTAAACTAAGAACAGTCTCTGAGGTGGGACTTCATATAAAGCCAATCTACATCTTAATCTATAGTTGTGTTTTTTTCATTTCCTGGCTCTGAGATCCATGAGATTGCACTCACTTGAATAGCAATTTCTTGAGCTATGGCAATGATCTGAATATCAAATGGCCTGCCTCAGTTAGTACTGATTGGTCTTACAGAAAAATTGAGGATTAACGGCCTGAGATTATTGCTCCAAAATACTTCTTGTACATGCTTTGGCAACACATAGACAAAATAAAACATTTCCTCCCTTTCTATGTAAGCAGCAACAAATCACAGTGATGGCAACACAGACCTCCCATGTGAGCCAAGATGCAGAAATTAAAGCAGAATTTGAGACAGATAGCTAGGATATTCAGGTCATAAGCTTACATATGCACCGGATGGAACCAGGTTTGGGAAAGCACATGTTTTATTCATATTTTGTCTGGAGGTCTAAACATAACTGAGGTTGCCTAGAAAACATTGTCAATGTAATTCTGAAATTGTGCATGTAGAGGGTTATGGTATCCATCATACGTTATCAGGCTAAGAAAGCAGAGAGTATTAGACGTTTGTTTTTATGAAGGTCATTGAATCTGGTAGAGAATCATTTATCTGGACAATTAATGCCTGAATTTCATTGACCACTGTTATACATAGTAGGGAGTAGGGCGTGACCTAAGATGGTCTAAGCAAACAGAAGAGAAGGGCATCTCTTTCTTAATTGGGCAGACACTTCTTTCTCCTCGTGCCATAAGAAGAGGGGACTCCTCCGAGATCCTGTAGCTGTGAGGCGGAAGCTATGTACCAATGGAATCCTGAGGAAGGGAGTCTTGAGACAAAATCCAGAGGCCATCCTGCACACTGACGTCCACATGTGTGAGATATTTCTCAGTTGTTTAGCCTCGTTTTAATTATGTGGTTTAACTGTAGGGACTGAGATGGGAGAGTACTGCTTCTCATTACAATCTCCTCTATGAGATTAAAAACAAAGTGTGTATCTAAGGTACACAACAACCGTTAGTACTGTGAAGCAGATCAACAGATTCATCACTTTCTTCACATAGTTATTCATTTGTATGGGGAGAGGGGCAGGAAGTATTAAAATCATTTTACAAACATCCTGAATGGAATACAGTGTCTGTGGCATAGACATTAACTCTAGCCCTCATGTTGTACCCTAGATGTCCTCAAAAGTCGTCTATCCTATATTTCTGCTACTTTATAGCCTTTGACCTGAATTTCATCCATTTTTACCATCACTATGGTTTTTTAAAACTCCACCTACTTGTATTATTTTCACTTTTTAAAATAAAATTTGAAGAGATATTCTCCTTTTTCAATAAAATAAGTTTTGAGTACTAGTACTATAGATATTAGCCTTCTTTTTATGTTTCATACAAACTAAGAAGAACTTGTGCCTTGGGATTTCAAAGGCCACATTAATCAGTTGATTTAACCCACATCATTAAAAAAGAATCAGCTAATTTTATAAAAATTTAGAAATGGTACATTTATCGACCCTAAGCCCAGCCAGTAGTTTCAATGGTGTTATTATTTCATTTTCTAACTAGCTGTGAGACATCATGCAGATAAGGTCTTAAAATAATAGATTTTAGTGACTAGGAATATTGTACCAAATGTGTTTCATATATAATACAGACAGAACTCAATGAAGCAATGTTCAAATGCTCTATAAATAGCAAGATTCCTTGCAAAAAGCAGGTCATATTCCCGGCAAATGTGTCAGAGCTAATGTCCATCAACTGACTAATGTTCATTAGCATTCAGCACATTAGTAGATTGTCCTTCTGTAGTGCTTCTGTTCTGAATTTATCGTATTTTGCAATGTCACACAAATAGCATGTTCTTTGAGGCCAAATCTGTTTGAAACCCCATCCTGGACGCTTATTAGCTTGGTAACTTTGGTCATGTTAGCTCGTGCCTCTAATTTTCAGTATCTTCAGCTATGAATAGGAATAGAAAACCAACTGCGCTTATTAAGTGGTTGCATAGATCATAATGATATGAAAAGAGCTAACACTGAAATGAAATGAAACATGCCACTTTCCTTTCCTTCCTTTCCCCTAATTTTTCTCAAAAATTCTGAGAACATCTTTTTTTTTTTTAACTGACAAATGTTCAAAAAGAAAGTGAACATAAGAATGGCTTGAGTGAAAGATATTCAGGCATGTCTGCAAATGTCAGGCAGGTTGGTGAGTCTCCAACTACCACTGGAAACTTATTTGGGGGGTCTCTGGTAAAGAAATCAGTTTTGTGCCACTGGGATTAGACACAGCTGGATGTGTGGGGTCTTGCTGGGACTGGAAGACTGAAAGCAGAATCTGAGATCCATCTGGGCACTGGGTTCACTGTCAGAGAGGAGAAGGTTGTTGTAGTAAATGCTGGTCATAATTCTGGGTTTTGTTTGTTTGTTTGTTTGTTTTCTCCATATCTGAATCTTGGAACAAAGGATCTGTATAGAGGCAGTGTAACTCATCTGGAGATGGACATGCCGCTCCAGGTCACCTTCAACAGAGGAGGGCCCAGGACACTGAAGTCATTCTCTCTCCTCCTCGTCACCCCACTTCTTCCCTCACAGAACGGCTCTGTCACCACCACAGCTGAGGGTGCTGGTGGAGGGGCCAGCAGAGCTATGAAATCCGACAGACATGGTGAGATCAGCAGTGCACCAGAAGAGTACTGCCGGCTTGCACGGTACTGGAAAAGTCTACAGTCTGCAGAGACCAGGAATTGCCACACTGAGAGCAAGAATGCGGGTCCATGCATTGCATTACAAACATGCTGAGCTGGGTCACGGCTTTCAATTATTTTAATACTTTTTTGGGCATGAAGATATTCACAGGATGATATTTAGAAGTCATTGCAACTCATAATTTCTGACAAATGATTTGCAGGAGGCTACATGTTAGTTAGATACCAATGTAATATGCCTTTGAAGCTCATTTATTTTATGATTGCATTTATTCTTTAGCATCTGAAAATTATGACAAGTGGTGTGTTAAGCATTCATATCTGTTTATTGAAAGGAAAAGACTGAGTACATTGCTGATTTGGGATTGAAATATCAGCTCAAGCCAGACAATGTAGACACAGATTCCCAGTCACATCCTGGCCACCGTAACCATGCTGAGCCACAATGGTAAAATTTCAATCTACATTTATTGAGCATTTACTGTGTGCTAAGCTCTGAGCTATGTGTTTGGCATACAATAAGCCATTTATGCATTCTATTTGCACAACAGTAGCTCTCTGGGATGAGAATAATTAGCTACAGGATACAGACGAGGCTCCAAGGGTGTGACAATTCACTTGGTTATTAAGTAGCTGAGTTGAGATTTAAATTTAGTTCTTGACAGCTGCAAACCTGTGCTTCAGGCTACTATCAGGTGCCTCTCATATGCCTCAAGATCTTATGAAATTCTCCTTAGAAGGGATAACTGGGTCCATCTCCATGGAAAACCGTGTTAGTACCACCCGGAACTTTGTTAGAAATGAAGCATTCCAGGCTCTACCCAAAACCTGCTGAATCAGAATTTGACTCCAGGTGATTTGTGTAAACATTAACATCTAGGAAGCACCCCAATAAAAAGGATAGCTCACTGTCTGAAACAATCTTGCAGCTATGAGAAAGCATTAGCTAAGGTAAAATTTAAATTCATTTTCTCTCTGACTGGGTTTAGATGACACTAAAACAACCGGTTGAAAGTGTACAATTCAGGACCTGGTAAGTGGCTGTGGTCTGGTAAGCCACGGCCACCCCAGGGTGAGAAGCAGCAGCGTCTCCTGAGATCCACGCCATGTTGGATCTTAGGGCACTGGGAAACAGAGCAACCAGCCAGCAACACTGGTAAGGGACTGTGAGTCTACCGGCCTGCGCCCCTCCCCACCATTAGCAAGTGGGAGCCAGAGATCTGAGCATCTCTTGGGAGATTGACCATATGTAGTATAGCAAATAAGGGGGATTTCCTTCTACCATCTCTTTGAAGGCAAATATATTTATCACTGTTTTGCGTTGTCCTGATTAATGGTATTGCTCTATTTAATATTCTGTTTTGATAAGTTCTATAATATTCCGTATTTTCTTTGATTTTGCTATACCTGATTGAAAGAACAACTACTATGAAGATAACAAGATATACTATGGTACCTATTACTATTACCCTTCACCTTCTGTGAAGTTCTGTTCCAATTTCACTACACTGTCTCAATTGGCTTTATTCCATCCTATTCTGTTGTATTTTACTGCCTTCAAATTAATAAAAAGAATTAAAAAAAGAAACACATTTAACTTGAAAGGAAATTTATAGACTGAAAAGCAAAGGAGAGAAAAAAATGTTCCATACAACAGAAGATCAGAAAAAAAGCAAGGGTAACTTGTCCATCAACCACAGAATGGATAAGAAAGATGTGGTATTTTCATACCATGGAAAGCTACCCAACTATAAAGTAGAATAATCTTGAGGCTCTTGTAGGTAAAGGGATGCCACTGGAGATCATGTTCATGGGTGAAACAGTTTGAACTGGTATGGGTGAACCCTAGCATAAAAAACAGAAGGAGTTAGAGGGATCAAAAAAGCACAGTGTATATTATAAAAGTGATAGGGGAGGAAACACCTGGGAGGAGAAGGTAGTGACACTGTTAACTTCTTACTGTCTTTACTTAAACTCTTGTATTGTTTTCACAATTTTGTTAGGCTTGGTTTTGTTCTGTCTTGTTTTGTTAGATTTTATTGTGTCTGATGGTATGGGCAGCTATTTTGAACAAAATGGGATGTATTATGGTATTCATGGTTGGTTTCTTATTATCTTGTTTTGAGGGCCTATAATGTTTTCATTTGTTTGTTTAATTGGTTTTATTCTGTTGTGTTTTGTTTGGTTTTATTATGTGTGATAGTATGGACAACTGTTTTGAAGAAAACGAGACATTTTAGAAACCATTGTTCATTTCCTATTATCTGGTGTTGAAGTCCTATAATGCTTTCATTCTTTTGATTTGTTTTATACTATTTTGTTATGCTTGATATTGTTGTGTGTAAAGATATGGACAACTATTTCGAAGAAAACAAGAGACATTATGGTAGCCACTGTTGATTTCCTGTTGTCTTGCTTTGAAGTCCTGTGTTGCTTGCATTGTTCTATTCTGATTTGCTTTGTTCTGTTGTGTTTTGTTTTATGCTTTTTAAAATAAAAAAAGATTAAAAAAAAAGAAGAAAGTGTACAATTCAGGTGGACCAATTATCTGGTACCAAGCTTGGGCCAAAAGACTTTTTATGTAAAGTCAACATTTCAAAAGGACTCACTTCATTCCCAGTAGTGACGTGAATGGCGAGCAAGTGCCTTTCTGGAAGGCGATGCCAGAAGGACGCACCATATCTTTCCTGCGTTTCCTGCCCCACTATAAAGTTAACTCAGTACGAAGTCAGACTTCTATCATCTAGTGGCAGCCAATTTGTCTAAGGAAGCAATTCTAAGGCAGATCATATTCACGAGACTTTGTGTCTCCTAGGGTTCCAGAAATGTTAAGCACTGAATTACTTCTTTATAAAAAGCCTTGGATTGCCAAGTGTCCAGAGTTTGTGGTAATTGTGGTAGAAGAATTTTTTTTTTATTGCTGCTCCTGGCATCTGGGAGTCTTATTACCTAAGCACACTGTGAGGGAAAATGTGAGTTAATTTGCTGCTAAGATGACAATGCAAGTGAAATCTAAGGTACACAGTTTGTAAAAGCATTCAGTGGTTTGGTCTAAAACCCATTCCTGGATGAAAGAGAAGGAAACCAATTATCAGAGAATGCTGGGGATAATTAAAGTAATGTTATGATTCACCAAGAAAGGCCAGGTTTATGAACAATGAACATTGTGGCATATAAATTATCTGAGAGCAGAGTTTCTTATTAACTGCCCACTGGGTGACATGGTCTGTAAAAGTTATTTTCTAAGAGAAACAAAAGAAGTCCATTCTAATTTTAACCTTGGAAAATTTTACACATTGCTAAATTTCATGACCTTGGACTGTCTTTACTTAACACAACTTTTATTACTGTGAACTGTAACTTAGCTTTATATTTTTGTATGATAATCACAAAATATGATCCCATATGGAATTTTCATAACTTTAAGCAGTCTTCAATTAAATACCATAAGTTGAACTTTATAATTTAGCACACTGATTATGTTCACTCATTCATGGAAAATGTTCCCATCTTTGATATCATCTCTTCTAACTCAAACCCAAAATCAAATTTATTTTGTCTGGATTAATATATTTTGGGGCATGGGCTTGTTCACATGCAGCTGCTGGAGCAGACTGCAGCAAAGAGGATGTGATCGTGCTGGCCATCTTCCAGAACAGCCCCAATCACGGAGCCTAGATGCCAGATGGGACGGTTCAGTGGCCACACTGATGGGATCACAGCTCAGTCAATCAGCAAGTGCAACTGACATCTATCCAGCTTTACCAGCTGGTGGGTGAGAAAAAGTATTAACATTTACAATAATGTTTCTTCAATTTCAGTAGCTCTGGGCTCCCCACCTGTTCACTGGGGAATTCCAGTTCATTTCAGACGGACCCACTCTCAGATATTTCTGAGTCTTTTTAAGGGGCCATTCATGAGTAACTGAAAAGTCTCTTGGTCGCCTCCAGTTTCTAAGCCCAGAACATCCACACTTCCTCCAAGAACCTTTAGGGGAGGCTGCAGTCAACTGCTTTCCCTTAAGTCAGAACCACTGCCTGCACCGTCTGAGATATTCTTCTCTATGAAACTGTCACTCCTAGTTGTCCATTTGTGTATACCCACTGCTGGACAGTTTCTTGGAACTCTGTGTCCTAATATACCACAGTTCATGCAGTTGCTGATACCTGTGGGCCACCTGTATGTGGGTTGCCTCCATCTGGGTATCTGGTGACGCTTCTTTCTCTACCCAGTGAAAGAATTGACTTCCTTTTCTTGTGTGTGTTTCTCTCAGGGAACAACTAGTTTTACTTTTAGTTAACGAATTTTTAAAAGACCACAATCTCATAGAATTTGAACAAGTATTTCCAACACTGATGAATATTTAGGTGTCAGCAGGGTCAAAGGATAGGTTTTACTGAGGCTCACTTGGTAATTTTCAAAATACATGACTTTCTAGTAAATGTGAAATAGAGAATCAAGCTGGCATCTGGGGCCAATATGTGGACCTCCTCACATTCTCCTTCATGAATTAAAGACAGATGAGCTCATGAGTTAGAGGGAGCCTCACTTATTTACCCTGTCACAAGTGAAAGTAGGACAGCAAAAGCATTGCTAGAGAGAGGTCCCAGAGAAGGCAAAGGGGAAAGGGAGTGTCACATAATTCATGCTTAAGTTTCAGATAAAATGTGACATCACATTTCAGCAAGATTCATCATCCATTCACTTTGTGAATATAGTCAAGATCATGATGGTACATGGTATAGCACAGTCACCTTCTAAATGCATAAGGCTTTACAACTAAACCATAATACTTACCATATATATATATATATATATATATATATATAATACATATATGTACTATATAGTTATTCATATAATTTTCAATGATACCTTATAAAATAAATACTACCAGTGTATTTATTTTATAGATGAGGAAACTTACAGACATATTACGATCATATCACTACAAAGTGATAAAACATGGATTTGAACCAAGGATTTAAAGTAGTTTTCCAAACAAAGAAACTGTGTATGATGGTCGGGAAGCAGTGATAAGATGGTGCATTTGGAGAAGTACAGGTCACTGAGTGTCGTAAACGAGAGGACCATCACAGGACATGAGATTGGAGAGGGCTATAGGTTATGTAAAACACTTTTTCTGCTCTTTAGAACTGTAATTTACATAAAGCAAAAGTCATTTTAAATGCGGAGCTCTGTAAGTTTGATATATTCATATAGATCTGTAGCTACCACTGCAGTAGTACAGTTTGAGAAGCCTCAGATTCTGCGGTCAATAAACTGCCTCCTTTGGTACCCACTGTGTGTTTCTAACCCTATACTTCGGCATATACCAGAATACTGTAAAGATCAAATACGTGCTTATATAGCCTATTGAGTCAGTTTTCTTTCACACAGTATAATGCAGTTGAGGTTAATTGATGATGTATGGGTCAGCAGTTTGTTATCTTTTATTGATGCAGAATATTCTGTGGTGTGGATGCACTGCAGTTTATTTATGTATGTGGTTGTTAAAGGATATTTGAAGTCATTATGAATAAACTACTGCGAATATCCCTATGCATGTCTATGGATGAACATATATTTTCATTTAATTGAGATGAATACCTCGCAAAGAAATTGCTGATCAATGTGGCAAGTACATGTGATCTTTATAAAAACACTTGCAAAATATTTTTCAAGCCAGCTGAACCATTTTGTTTTCATCAACAACACAGGAAAGGTCTAGTTGCTTTATGCCCTTATTTACATTAGTAACTGCTTTTGAAACTTAGCTTTTTCTTTTACCCTTTCTCATCTAAGCTCAAATTATATGGAATATGTGATATTGTACTGTGGCATCTGAAAATTTTTTTAGAAAGTATTTTTT
Organism: Dolichotis patagonum; assembly: GCA_004027295.1. Lineage (NCBI taxonomy): Eukaryota > Metazoa > Chordata > Mammalia > Rodentia > Caviidae > Dolichotis > Dolichotis patagonum. The sequence continues at coordinate 2,878 of PVJX010010875.1, read as the reverse complement.
CCCTTTTGTGTTTCACTTTGTTAATTTCTAATGAGCTACTTTTAAGTTCATGGATTCTTCTCATGGTTTTGTCCAGTCTACTGATGAGCTTGTCTAAGGTATTCTCCTATCATATAGATGTTTATAGTTTTGTCATTTCAAGTTGATTCATTCTTATGATTGCCATGCACATTGGATATTACTATCTGTTAATGCACATTGCCCATTTTTATATTAAAGCTTTTATCATATTAGGCAAATTTAGTCTTACTTTTTTATCTGACAGTTTGAAGTTTTAGATCATGTAATTTAGGACTGATGACTGTCTCACAATAGCATATTTTCTCTGGTTTCTTTGTATAAATCATAATTTGTGGTTGAAAATCTGACTTCTTAACCAAGCACGGTGGTGCCCCTCTGTAATCCTAGCACTTGGGAGTCTGCGGCAGAAGAATCATAAGTTTGAGTCCCACTGGGGCAACTTAGAAAGAGTCAAATACAAAATGAAAGAGGGCTGGGAATGTAGACCAATAGTAGAGTGCCCCTGGATTTGATCCATCATACTGAAAACAAGAAAGACAAGAAAAAATTCCGATTACTTTTGTGGGAGTATAAAGAACGGTAAATCCTACTTCACATTGCAAGGAGGCCTGTGTCTTCTCCTGGTAGGTATTCAGTGTGTAGTGCTTAAATGAATTTGATCAAGGGTTCACCTGGGTATAGGATTTGTTGTTATTGTTATCCTCAGAACCCACAGTCTTCAAACTCCTCTAGCATTATCTTGTGTTTAGGGCCAGAGATGGGTTTCTGGAGATTTTTTCTTTACTAGTTCTAACACACCTTTTATTTAATTAATTAACTTTCATTTCTACATATTTGCGATACATATTGAATGCACACACTGTGGGGAGTAGGCTCGTATGCATACCTCATTTTAAATCTTTTTCTACCCCTTTGCCTTCTGTTCCTCTCTCCCCTCCCTATATCCCTAAATCTCCTTCTTACCTCTGAATGATCTCCTCCTGTTTCCTATCAAGTCTATTTTATTTTGCTCTTTAGACTATTTGTATTTTATTTCTCATATAGGAGAAACCATGTGATAGCTAACTTTGTGTGTCTGGTTTGTTTAACTGAGCATTAGAGACTCAAATTGCATTCATTTTCCTACAAGTGACTCAGATCTAATCTTCATGGCTGAGCAGTGCCCACTGTGTGTATATGCCACGTTTTTCTTATCCATTTATCTGCTAGTGGGCATATAGGTTGTGGCCAAGATTTGGCTATTATGATTTGTGCTACCATAAACTTGGGTACATGTGGATCACTATAATATAATGTCTTTAACACTTTCGGGAAGATACCTAGAAGTAAAATAGCTGGGTCAAATAAAATCCCCAGTATTAGGTTTTTAAGGAATCTCCACACTGATTTCCATAGTGGTTATACTAGTTTGCATTCCCACCAATGATGGAAGAACATTCCCTTTCCCCAAAAACTTTGCTGTTTTTGAGTTTTTGATAGTACTCTTTCTAGGTTAAGATGAAATTGGAGTTGTTCTGATTTGTATGTTAAACATTTTTCACATAGTTAATGATCATTTGTATTTCTGAGAAGAGGCTATTCATGGGCCTTTGAAATATAGGTGGTCGCCCATATTTCATTTGGGTCTATTAATTTAAGTGGGGGTGGTTTTTTTTTTTTTTTTTAGTTCTTTAGGCATTCTAGATATTAGTGCTCTGTGGGAGGAATAGTTGGCAATTCTTTTCCTGTTCCATATATTGGTCCTTTATTCTGTGCGTTGTTGTCAATGTTGTGCAGAAGCAGAAGTCATTGTTTTTGTTTTTTTGTTTTGTTTTGTTTTTTGTTTTTGTACTGGGGATCAAACTCATGACCTTGTGCTTACCAGGCAAGCACTTAAGCCACTGAGTTATATCCTCAGCCTCAGAACTTTTTTTAATTTGATGTAATTCATTTGTTGAATCTTGGTATTTCTTGGACAATTGGGGTTTTGTTCAGAAAGGCTTTGCCCATGCCTATGTCTTCAAGACTTTTACCAGAGGGAAAGGAAGGAAGGAAGGAAGGAAGGCAGGAAGGAAGGAAAAAGAGAGGATAGAAGGAGCTGGGCATGGTGGTGCCTGCATGTAATCTCAGCACCTGGGAGGCTGAGGCAGGAGGATCACTTTGAGTTCAAATACCAGCCTGGGTTACAAAGTGAGCTTAAGGCTAGTCTGAACTGCATAGTGAGACACTGTCTCAAAAAGACACAGAAAGAAAGAGAGAGAGATACAGAGAGAGAGAGAGAGAGAGAGAAGGGAAAAATGGAAACAGATCTTCTGTAAATAAAGGAAGAGAAGAGAGTTTGAAGGGAGGGTAGGGGAGTGGGGATAAAAGAATCAGCTATATCATAGACAGGTACAAATTCCTTATGATGAATGTGATCATTTTGTATATCTAAAATGTACCAAAAATTACTTTTTTATAAAAAGACTTTTATCTATTTTAGCCTCCCGTAAATTGAGCATTTATGTTTTAATATTAGGTTTGTCTTGTTTCTGATTTTAGAGTAAATGCTTTCAGTTTTTTCCCAGCTGTTTGTTAGTTTTTGTAGTAGGTTTGCCATAACTGGCTTTTATCAATTTGAGGTACGATACTTTTCTATCTATTTTCATTAGGGTTTTTATCATGAATGGATGCTGGATTTTGTCAGATGCGTTTCCTGCATTTATTAAAATGACCATATAATTTCTGTCTTTGCTTCTGTTTATGTGATAAAGTTTGCTTAAGTAAATACAAAATAATTTAAATAATCCCCTGACTATTATTGGGCCATATCAGAATGAAGCTAGAAATCAACAACAAAAAGAACCACAGAAACTACACAAACTCATGTGTGCAAGGC
>PVJX010010874.1:0-55521 GCA_004027295.1 Dolichotis patagonum | reverse complement strand
GGATTACAGGTTTAAACTATCACTTGTGAATTTGCTATTCCCTTGCCACAGGTCCCCTAGTACACAGCTAGAAATAGAAGCAGCTAGGATTACAAGTGTGTGCCATCATGGCTAAGTATTTTGTTTGAGCAAGCATAGAATTCATGTAAGGGAGATTGTCATCACAGATGATTTGTTGTGTTTTTGTGTTAAGTCACATCCCAATACCATATCCAAGAGACCTGGAAGCAGGAAGGCATCGTTGATTTTCAGCAGACTAACTCCTACTTATGAATGAGGTTGTCTTTCTTAGAGGAAACGGGTGAGTGCATGCGTGACCCTGAGAGTTTCTCCATTGCAGAAGGCAGCTAGGAGGATAGTCTAACAATGGTTTTCCTACCCATCTCGTAAAAATAATTCAGCTGTTATTGGAGCTGTTGAAGGTGAATACACGTGTGGGGCTGTGGTGTGACCCGGGCACGGCTGAACTCAGAACGGGAGAACTCAGGGTGCAAGACAGGCCCCAGCCAAGGCCATCTGGATAGTTGGACTTTCTGGATAGTTTTCCTAAACTAGCATCGTCTGTTGCTCTGAAGGATCCTTGAACCCCGCCCAAGATCCTGCTCAGGTTTCCTGCGTTTTCCACTCAACTCCTTGTTCTGATTAAATACGGGCCACCCAGGATCAGTGGGTCAGCCAGCTAGCAGAGTTGCGAGCTATGCAGAGGATTTTAGTCCTCCTGCAGCCCTAAAGATCATGCTATGTGCTTGTCTCATTCCTTTGGGCCTTTGCTGTGCACCTGTTTGGGGGATTGGGCATCTAGGCACAGACCCCCAACAAGCTGTGTTACCAGACTGTTTCCTAAATTCCAAACTTGGACACAAGTTTGGTTTTTGTTGTTTTCAGTATTAGAGTGAAACTCAAGGTTAACTCTACCACTAAGCTACACTCCTAGCCTTTAGAGATGGGGTCTCGCTAAATGGCCTAGGTTGGTCTCCATCATCCTAGCTCAGCCTCCCCTCAAGCTAGGGTTACTGGTGTATGCCACCAGCCCGGCTGACCCACCCACTCCACCAGACCCTGAACTTGCATACCGGGGTCGGGTATGCAACGCCCCCACATCTCAGCCTGCTTCCCCTTGGGAAACTAATTGCAATGCAGCTTCAAGTCGCGAGGTACCCTAGGGATTCGCATTTTAAATAAGTCCTGCGTAAGACGCGATTCTGATCGCTATTGGGCAAATGGCACCCAGCCAAATATCGCCAGCTGCACTACTCGCCTCGGGGACCCAGACCCTCAGGACCTCCTGGGGAAAAAACTGGGAGCGGGCGCGCGCCGGGGGCGGGGCCTGGCGGGCAGTCCCGCGCGCAGCGGCCTTGCGTCATCCGGTCGCGCCCAGTCTGTCCTCGCGTCGTACGGGTCCCGGCAGTGGCGGGCAGGAGGTCGTCCGGGTAGGCTCGTCTCCGCGCGCCCATGGCGGTGTGCCCGGCAGCGACCCCGAATGCTGGCTCTTCCCGCTGGACGGCGCAGAAGGCGGCGGCCCCGGGAGCGCAGGCGGGCGCGGCCCGCGTGGGGGTGTGAGTCGCGGCCCCGGGCGGCCTGCGGCGGGCGAGACCGGCTCTCGCTTCCGGCCCGGAAGGGGCCCTGCGCGCGAGCGCTCCCTGCGCGGCGGCCGGGCGGAGGCGGCCGGCGAGTGCCGAGACGGGGCCCGGAGGGGCTCGCGGCGGCTCGGGCTGCGCCGCTGGCGCTGCGAAGCGGGCTCCTTTGCCTCGAGTACTCAAAGGTGCTGTCAGTCTGCTGTAACGTTTTGAACTTGACAGTGTTAGCTCTTAACTTTTGTAAAACGAGTCCTTAATTTCTCTTCATACGGCGCAAAACTCAGTTTAGTTTCGTTTGTGCTTCTATTATTATTATGGTTTTTTTTTACTAGAATGTTAGCACCTTCGATACAGGACTACATCTTAAGTTCTGTTTCTCTGAGTTCTGTGTGTGGCTTGTGCCGGGTTAGCACTTTACCCCCACACCTCCCACCGTCTCCTGTTCCCTTTCCCGTTTGAAAAAGAGCTCCCTGCCTCCTAGTACGCGTCTTTTATTTTGATGTTTATTTCTGCATTGGGATTCTCATATAAGAGAAACCATGCTATAAAACTTGTGTGTCTGACTTACTTTATTTAACATAATAGTGCCAAGGTGCTTCCATTTACCACTCAGAGGAGTGGCACCTGGTGTATGAATACCGTATTTTCTTTATTCATCTATTGTTGAGCATGTAGGCTGTTTCTAGGATTTAGCTGCTATGAATTGTATATCTATAAACATAGGTGTGCAAGTATCACGGTAATTTGATGCCTTTATCTCTTTTGGGAAGATATCCGAAAGGAAATATCTGAGTCGTATGGGATTTGTTTTTAGTTTTTTGAGGAGTCCTCTACTGTGCTTGTTTACATGCCCACCAACAATGTAAAATGCCCCTGCCTCTCCTGGAACCTCTCCAGGAGCCTCTCCAGCATTTGATTTCTTGATGATGGCCATTCTTTCTGGAATAAGATGGTATCAGTGTTGTTTTAATTTGCTTTTCTCTAAAGCCCGCAACGAGTAACATTCCCCCCCCTCGTATTGGCCACCTGTGGTTCTTTTGAGACGTGCATATTCATTTCTGGTGCCCAGTTTTTTGACTGGGTCTTTTATTTTGAGGTTTTTATTTCAGTTAGTGCTTTTAAGAGGAAATAGGGTCGAGATCTTTCATTCTAGTCAGCGGTTGTGAAAGCATTACATTGGGCTCTACTGAGCAGGTTGCTAGTACAATGAGGTTGGAGGCTGTAACTATCGTTTAAAGAATACTGAGTAACTTTGCACAATATGGTCACCTACTTTTGTAATGTTTTTCTTTCCAGTCTGGAGGTACTCTGCCAGGGTTTAAAACTTTAATTGGGAGTAAAGGGTAGTTTTTATGAGGCACTGAGAATGAATAAGTCATCTCTGTGTTTGAAAAGAGAGACCATGTTAAATTTACTTGTAAGTTAAAATTTTAATTTGTAACTAGTGTTGTAAAGTTAGGGTTAGAGATTAGATTGTGTTGTATTTAGAAGTACAGATTTTGAAATAATTAGCCAAGTGTGACAAGTTGAAACAAATTAAATCTAATTTTAGATAGCAGTGAAAACCAAGCAGAACTCTTAAGGTTTGTTGCTGAGCACCTGTGTGTGCATGTGTTTTGGTACTGGAGATTGTACCTAGGACTGTTGCACTGAGTTACGTCCCAGTCCTTGTTTTGTTTTGTTTTTTGAGATAGGATTGGGCTGGGGATTTAACTCAGTGACATAAGCGCCTGCCCAGCAAGCACAAGGTTTCGAGTTCGATCTCTGGTACCATTTCCCCCCTCCAAAAAAAATCCCAATTGAGATAGAGTTTTACTGAGTTCCTGTACCACCCAGCATAGGCTTGAATTTGTGATTCTCTCGCCTCAGCCTTCCAGCGTGCTGGGAATGCCAGGGGTAGAGTCCGCTCTGAGTGGCTCTCCGCACCTGATCTTACCTCTGGGAGATTCAGTTTTGAGAACTGTAAAGTAGGAATGAAACCTGGTAGCTGTGTAGAGTAAAAATGAAGTATGAAGCTGGCAAGATGGCATTCACCTGTAATCCCAGCACTCAGGAGACTGAGGCAGGAGGATAGCCTAGAGTTCAAGGCTGGCCTCAATTGCATAGCAGAAACCCTGTCTCAAAACAAAACAAAGATGTGTGAAAATTACTGGAACTGAGTGGGGCAGAAGGTACTCGAACTCAACAGTCTAAGCAGATTTATTGGTAAACCTGGGATGGACCTCTTTATTGGAGCAGAACTGAGAAAATGTCTATTACGGGCAGAAAGGCTCTTTTTATAGTGTTTTTCGGCGGGCTTTTGAGGTTGTATGTCTCCTCTGTGACCTGTTGGCACCTCCTTGGGAAATGCTCTTGACCTAAATAAAATGCAGCCTACATTCTTCTAAGGTGGACAGTGGGCTTATTCCAACTGACAGTGCCCCTATCTGAGCTCTGTCAGGTACAGTGCCTGAGATGTTCAGTAAGTGTTGGCCATTGTTACTAGGGAGATATAATAAAAGAAAGTTTAATTATTTTCTGTTACATAAAAATGATTCAGTCATATTTAAAACACCTGATTGATTATATTGGTTTTCCATGGATACGTTTACATTCCAGTTTATTGTATTGGTATGTTGTGATAGTTGGTGATGGTAGGAAAATGGAGATGTAAGTCAGAGGCTACAAAGTAGCAGGTATGTAGGCTAAGTCTAGGGATCTAACTATAGCGTGAGGACTGATTAATAAAATGAAAGGGATTTTTTATGAAGTAGATTTTAGCTATTGTCATTATAATGGTGGATACGTTGTGTCAACTTGAGAAGTTTAGAAGTTTAAGTGACACAGTGAGGCACCAAGGTGCTCACTTTGTAAACATCCTCAACCTGTTCCAGAGATGGGCAAGATGATGTGAGGGGAAAAGAGGCTTGCTCTTCCCTTTTTGCTCTTGCTGCTTTTCCTGTCTTCTGCCACCTTGAACTGTTTGTTGCCCCTGTGCCCTGCCACCCTGCCTTGGAGCCAGCTGATTATGGACTGAACCTCTACAAACTCTGAGCTAAAGAAATCTTTCCTTAATTTTGGGCATCAAGTATTTTGTCTCAGCAGTGAGAAAAACATAACTAAGACTCATAAAACAACAATGTGAGATAATAGAGATACGGTAATTTGCTTAGATGTGGTAGCAGTTCTTTTTCGTTTTGTGTGTGTTTTTAAATTTTTTGGTGCTGAGGAACGGACCCAGGACCTCACACTTGCTGGTTGGCAAGCACTCTACCACTGAGCTAAATTACCAGCCTTGCAGTAGCAGTTCTGTCTGTATATATCCTATAGTATCATAATGCAAACCTCAATATACATAATAAAACTTTTTTATATTAAATTTTATTGGTGCAGTTTAGATATATATAATGGTCACATTTATCATAGAGAATTTGTACCTATGCATGAAACAATTTGTTTTTTAAAACTTTTTTAAGTCCCTACTTGACACTGGGAGATAAAAGTTCTGTCTTTGTATTACAGAGCTGAAAGCATCCCTCAGATGAAAACATGCTCAGCATTAAGCTTTCCTGCATATCTAATTATACTTGTTTTATGTGGATAAACTTAGTTTTTGTTTTTTTTTGTTTTTTTTTTTTTTGGTACTGGGGATTGAACTCATGACTGCCTGCTTGCAAAGCAGGTGCTTAAGCCACTGAGCTAAATCCCCAGCCCTATGTGGATAAACTTAAAAGAAAATAGACATTCCTTGCATAATGACCTAGTCATCGGTTGGCAAATGAGAAATTGTACATAGTGTGTATATTACAATATTTAGAACAAAGAAATTGTCAAATGAAGCTCCACTTTGATGACTTTTATTCCATAGCTCTTAAATGTAGTACTGTGATACACAACAACATAAAACCGCAGGAGTGTGTAGTAAATCAGTAGAAATTACAGTACTGTATAAACGAGGTGTACTGTACCAAAAAGGACATTGAGACAACAATATGTACAGAACTGTACCAGAATAAAAGACGGTTGGTATGACTGAGCAGTGGGCCAGACGAAACAGTGCCCTTTGGTCCTAACTCCAAACGGTAGTTAAACAGGTTGTGAAATAAGGAATATCTGTACTTGTATAAAGTTCTTTGATGGCTGTGGATGAAAAGTTATAACCTGGCAGAATAAATGGGTTATAGATCTGTTTCCTGTCTTTTGGACTTGTGTATAGCCTGTAGGGCCCTTCAGATGACCTGATACCCTGAATGTGGTATTCCACGTGACTTTGCTCAGACAGGGTCAGCCATGCTGGCATTTCTTTTCCTAGGAAAAAATGCGCACCTCATATATTGGAGCCTTAGCACTTGTATTTCTTGCTGCTTTGTTTTTTACCATCTTTCTCAGGTCTTTGCTCAGCCTTACCTCCTCAGTAGGCCTCTTCCTTTCCAATTTCCCAGTGTCCTTAGCATGCATTATTTTTCAGCGTGGTGTCGACCACTTTGCATTGCCTTTATTTTGTTTCTTGTTTCATCTTTCGTCCAACAGTGGTTAAAGTCCTCAAGGACAAGGTGTTGGTCTGTGTCATTCACAGCTGTCCCCCTGCACCTTAAATAATAGTACATACTCAGTCCATCTCTGCTGGTTGAGTAAGTGAGGTTGGTAAGCTAGGTCATCATAGGGAGCCACGTGAAAGGGGGCGAGTTATGTGTGTAAGGACTGTAATAAAAATTAGAAGGTAAGTGTCTGGAAAGGTGCAGGTTGAAGGATGGCAAACGACTGATACTTAGGGCCTGTGGTGCTCAGGCAGGGCTTGCGTCTAGCGGGTGCCTTTGGAACTGGGCTCTTTACAGTGGAAGAAATGCAGAGGAGGAAGAGTGGGAGTGATTAGAGTGAAGTGTGTTGACCTCGGGAAGAACCCAGGGCGAGGGGAACGTAATATTGAGAAATAAGATTAGAAGTTAAGTTTGGAGCAGATAGGAGCAATTTACAGTTTGGATTTTTTGCTGTAAACTGTGAGTAGTCATCCTAAATTTTTGGTTTTTGGTGCTAGGAACTGAACCCAAGGGCCTACCTAACTTACGCTAAACATATATTTTCCTACTGAACTACGCTCCCAGCCTCTAAATTTTTAAGCAAAAAAATGAGATTGTCAGAGGTGTGTTTTCCTTTCCTTTCTTGGTTTTTTGAAACGGTCTCACTATACAGTTCAGACTGGCCTTGAACTCACATTGTAGCCCAGGCTGGCCATGAATGTACGATGATCCTCCTGCCTCAGCCTCATGAGTGCTGCGACTACAGGCATGCACCACCACACTCAGCTTTCTCTCTCTCTTTTTTTTTTTTTGGTTCCGGGGATCAAACTCACGACCGTGCGCTTGAAAGGCAGGCGCGTATGCAGCTGAGCTAAATCCCCAGCCCCAGATTTCTCTTTTTGTAATAGCTGGTAATTTTATTGTAAGACAGATTATTAGTGCTTTAATACATTAACATAATAGGGTTCTCAGAGATGTGTTTCATACCCTAGGCTGGCAGCAGTTTGTGTTTAAGCTGGGCAAGGGTCAGGAGAGACACAGAGGAACAGGATCTGGGCATGCAGAGAAATGTGAGGCTGTGTTTGAAGACAATCCATCAGCCATTATTGGCACTTCTGTTCATTTTGGGTGATGAAGAAGGTAAGCCATTGTTAGAGCGACGAGGCAGAGATGGCAAGCCTGATTTGAGCTGCCAGTTACTCTTGGTTCCACCTCTGGAGACTGGGGGAAAGGCAGAGATGAAAGACAAGACCAAGGTTGAGTCCTCAGTTATGCTTCCTGCCACTGCATGACACGTCGCTTCACGTCTCTGTGCCCGTTCTCTCATCACATGCCCAGCCCATGTATCTTCCTAAGCCTTGCGTAGGTAAAATGTCAGAAGGACTGTGACAGGTTTAAATGTGTACAGAGCCTCCCCATTTGATGACCTACCTGTGTGCCTGAGGTGTGCCGTTTGGACTCGGGGCCTTCTTTGCCCTTTGGTGCAGTTCTGTACATCTTGTTGATAGAGCCTCAGTGTCTTTTTTTTTTGTATAGTACTCCTTGTTTATACAGGACTCATTTTTGCTGATTGTACTGTACCCTACACTACTGCAGTTTTACGTTCTGTTAAACATTACAGTGCTGCATGTAAGAGTTGTGGAAATAAAAGCAAAGTCATCCAGTTGGAATTTCCTTTGACCATGTGTTCAGAATTGTGTACATACTACTATGTATACACTTAGTCAGTGACCAATTCAGCCAGCGACCTGGCCGAAGGAACATAACTTGGTTGTTAAACCAGGACTATCTGTATATGTAGCAGGGCATGGTGGGGCAAACCTGTGACCCTATCACCCTGGGAGACTGAGGCAGGAGGTCTGTAAACTGAAGCCCAGCCTGTGCGACTTGGTGAGTTAGATCCAGTCTCAAAAAATAAACTTAATCTAAGATTTTTCTCATGGTACCAGCTTGCCTTAGGAACAACACAGGGACACCTAGGGATACTCGTCCAAAATCTGTGAGAAAGAGTTCTGGAAGTGTTTCAAATAAAAAGCTAATTTCATGCATGTTAATGAGACTAATACTTAAAACGCAGAACCTTTCTACCCTAGTATATTTTCTTTCTGTGTTTGGTGTTGCCTTGAGCTAGGTATGAACAGCCTTGCCTTGGGGACTCTCTACTGATTTTGTCCTGGGATTCCTTTAGCTCTTCAGCACTGAAGGGTGTGTTTTAAAAACTATAGTGCAAGTTGGATATGGCAGAATATGCCTGTAATCCCAGCAGTCTGGGAGGCTGAGGCAGGAGGATCACAAGTTTGAACCCAGCCTGGGCAACTTAGTGAGATCCTGTCTCAAAATAAAAATTTTAAAAAAGGTTTGGAGAGCTCACTCAGTGAAAAGACTTCAGTAGTTCAGTTGGTGTAATTTTTAAAAATTTGCTAACTTTGGTGATTGTGTTGTCCACTGTTAGTCATTTTGCAACGAGAGCCTGAGGATAGGTTTTCCTCTGTTAGAATATTCCATTTTAAACCTGCTCCTTAAAATATCCATTCTCCATGCTATAGAAGAATGTGAATCAAGTACATCAGTTTATATTTTGAGTCTTTAACATTGTTTAAGATTTGAATAGGTGTTTTGAGAATTCCTAGTCTGCATCTGTGGAATCCTTGAGAGCAGGGAACGTTGCCCATCTCAGAACTCCAGTGCCTGGCACATGACAGGTGCTCTCAGTGTTGACTGTGCCGATGGCAGCAGGTAAACAGCAGCAGGGGGTCCGGGACATTGCTCTTCAGGTCCTCTAAGAAGTAAGATGGGCAGATTAGCAGGTGGACCGTCATCTTGGTCTGGGAACTTCCTTAAAGTGAAATTGAGGAGCAGGTTTTCTTGTTCAGCTGTCTGCCTCGTGGATAATCCTTACAAATAAAAATCTCTCTGTGCAGACTCCTGGCTGTGGTCGACCTTCGGTTCCAGAGGGGAAGCAGAACGTTACCAGATCTCAGAATAGTGAAGCAGCGAGTTCCTTTCTGAGCAGTCCCACTGATGCCCTGTTTTCAAACTGTAAGTCCAAATGGGGATCATGCGTTTTCTTCGTTTAGTGGCTGGAGCCTGCCTTAATTCGAAGGCTTGCAAATTTGCCACTATGTTTGTACACCCAGACCGCTACCTGACCCCCACTCCCACCCCTACCACCCGTAGGGCTCTGATTGACAAACTCTACAAGTAATCTTAGTTTTATTTTATTAGTACATATTTGCAGTGCATGTTACATTCATCCTGGGGAATTGGTGCATATACGTAACACATCCTAATTCCTTTTACTTCCGCTTTCCTTCCCCTCCCTCCATAACGTTAATTTTAGAAACCTTATACGAAACTTGCTTCCATAAATGAATGTTTACATTGAGGGGAAGCCACCGTGAAGAACCACAGTGACTGTAAGGATCTTACGGTAGTTTTCTCTGCAGGCAGAACAGGAATGAGAGTGAACTGTTTGAAGCGGACCGACTTCAGTGGAGCGGAGAGCAGGTAGTCCGGAGTCGGCGCCACTCGCTCTGTCCAGCTGGAGTTCAGGGCAGCCCCGGGTCCTGAGGCGCAGGGAAGGCCGGCCTGTTCTGGGAGTGGGGAGAAGGCCGTGGAATGTGCACCGTGGTGACGCTGAGCTGCTGGCTGTCAGGAGGCTTGTTGGGAAATGAGGTGGGCGGGAGATAGGTGGCCTGCCGTGGGGTCTCCAAGCCACATACACTGTAGTGATAACTCAGCCAGTCCACAAAAGCCCTTCTTTCTACTTGGTTTTTGTTTTTGGTACCGGGGATTGAACTCACAACTGTGTGCTTGCAGGGCAAGCTTATGCCACTGAGCTAAATCCCCTGCTAAGCTGATCTTGGACTCAGTATCCCCGGCCTGTGTTAAACTTCAGGAACCTTCCCGCCTCTGCCTCCTGAAGGCTATGATTACAGGTGTGTGCCACTATGACAGGTTGCCGTTCTTGTTTGGATTTGTTTGATTGGTTTTATGAGACAGGGCCTTGCTGGATATTTCAAGCTAGCCTTGAACTCACTGTAGCTCAGATTGGTCTCAAATTTAGTGATTCTCCTGCCTCAGCCTCTGGTGCTGGGATTGTGGGCCTGTGTCTCAGTGCCTGGTGTGTATGCATTGTTTTGGTCACCACTTCATGCATGACACTGACAGTGGGAAGGTAGGATGGACAGCAGTTTCTTAATCACCTTCATTCAGCAGGAGGGAGGCACGGCTCAGGAGAGAGTGGAGAGCTAGCAGCCTTGGGGCGGGCTGTGTCTCACAAGGCGCCTCCGCGCCCTGAGAAAGATGCCACAACAGCTCCCGAGCTGGCCGGACTTGGAGCCTACTACACAGGGGCCATCCCACGGTGCCGCTGCTGCTGCTGCAGCGGGAGCTGCTTGGTGTCAGGGTCTTAGTCTTGGGAGCGGAGCAGAGAGGTCCGTTCGCTCGGAGTGCGCTGGCGAAGCTGAAGTTGGGCAGCAGGCAGGGTGTAGGGAGCTGGGGCAGTGAGAGCTCACGCTGTTCTCAGTGTGAGCAGTTAAGTAGTTGTGTATTCTGCATTTGAAAGTTGGGTACATGTAAGTAAAGACTGAATTTGGATTTGTGAGGCTGTTATTACACATTATAATGGAAATAGATTGATATAGATAAAACAGTATTGCTTTTGCAGATGATAGTGTTCTATTTTGTTGATTCTACAATATTCAGAATGCAGTGGTTCTGTTTTTAAACTTTTTTTCTTAGTCTGTATTTGCAGTACCTAATTACATGCATTGTGGGGAGTTGGTACATGTTTATAACACAACATACCTTAGTTCTTTTTTTGTCCCTTTCACCTCCCATCTCTTCCTGTTCCCTCCTCTTCTTATTCACCTTCCTATTTGGAAAAGATTTCCCTGTTTCCTATTATTGGCCTGTTATTTTGCTCTTTACTCATATCTTGGGTTTCTCGTATAGAAGAAATTATGTTTACCATGTTCTCCCTGGCTTGGACAGCTGGTGATGCAGTACATGCATGCCTGTTCCATTGGGTGGCTTTTAAATTTTATTATACAAGTTAAGTGGTTCAAGAGGTGTGGCAGTGAGACATACGAATTATAGCCCTGTCCTGAACATGTTAAGCTTGTGTGTCTGATTTATTTCACTTAACACTATGTTCTCGACGTATATCCATTTACCAACAAATAACTCAAGTTTCTTTCTTATGGCAGAGTAGTTCTCTGTTGTGTATAAATATGTAGTACATTTTATTTATCCTTTTGTTTGCTTGTTTGTTTTTGGAGACAGGTTCTCACTAGGTAGTGCAGGCTGGCCTTGAACTTGCTTATGTGGCCTGAGCTGCCCTCATACTCAGCAATCCTCCTGCCTCAGCCTCCTGAGTGCTGGGATTACAGACATGTGCCACCCTGCCTGGCTCCATTCGTCTGGTCTGGGCATGTGGGCTGCTTCCAAGATTCAGCTATTATGAATTGTGCAGCTGTAAACATGGGTATGCATGCATCACTGAATTATGATTTTAACTCTTTCAGGAAGGGAATAGCTGAGTCAGCTGGAATTTGTAGTTTTTGTTTTCTGAGGAATTGCCATACCCACAATGATTTTACTAGTTTACATTCCCAGCAACATGTAGAAGGGTCCCCCCTCCACAGCCTCTCTTGCATCTGTTATTAGATGGTGGCTTGATGATGGCTGTTCTTTCTGGGGTAAGGTGGGGTCTCAGTGTTGCTTCCATTTGCGTTTCTCTTAGCCAGCAATGTTGAACCTATTTTCATGTATTTATTAGCCATTTGTACTTCTCTTTCTGAGAAATGTCTGGTCATTTTAGTTGCCCGTTTTTTGATTGGGTCTTATATTTTGGGGGAGATCTAGTTTTTTTTTTTTTTTTTTTTTTTTTTTTTTTTTTTTTTTTTGGTGTTTTTGGTTTGTTTTTGGTTTGGTGGTTTTTTTGTTTGGTTTTTTTTTTTGGGGTGTTTTTTTTTTTTTTTTTTTTTTTTTTTTTTTAGTTCTTTGTATATTCTAGATATTAGTCCACTGTGGTAATAGTTAGCAAAAATAATTTCCCAATTCTGTAGGTTGTCTCTTCACCCTGTTGGTTGTTTCTTTTGCTACGCAGAATCTTTTTAATTTGATCTCATTTGTTCATTCTTGGTATTACTTTTTTTGGTTTTTTTGAGACAGGGTCTCACTGTGCAGTTCAGGATGGCCTTGAGCTCACTTTGTAGTCCAGGCTGGTCTCGAACTCTCTCCTGCCGGAGTGCCCAGAGTGCTGGGATTACAAGTGTGCACCACCACGCCCGGCTGCTTGGTGTTACCTTTTGTGCCATTAGGGTTCTGTTCTGAAAGTCCTTGCCTACGTTTATGTCTTTAAGAGTTTTCTCTATGTTAGCTTCCAGATTTATCTGTTGCTCTTGTAACGTTTAGATCATTGATTCATTTTGATATTAGTGTAGTGCATGGTGAGATACATGGATCTAGACTTAATCTTGTGTGTGTGGATAATTCCAAACACCATTTAGTAAAGAGGCTGTCTTTCCTCCATTGTATGTTTTTGATCCCTTTGTCAAAATCAGATAGTTGAATGTATGTGTTTGGGGTCATTTCTGCTTCCTCTGTTCTCTTTCATTGGTCCATATTTCTGTTTATGTGCTGGTATCAGGCTGTTTTTGTTACTGTAGCTGTAATATAACTTCAGATCTGGCATCGTAATGCCTCCTGCCTTGCTATGGTTATCCAGAATTGCTTTTGCTATTAATGGGTAGCATTGTTACTAGTATTTCATGATGTGGGATTGAACCCAGAACCCTCACACTGAGCTGCATCCCCCAGTTTTTTTTATTTTTTTTTGTTTTTTGGTACCGGGGATTGAACTCACGACCTCGCACTTGGCAGGCAGTTGCTTACACTGCTGAGCTAAATCCCCCAGATTTTTTTATTTTGTAATTTTTTCAAAGAAAATGATTTTTATTGGTACATAATGATCACATTAATCATAGGGAATTTGTACCTATGTGATATAACTTGATTCTTTTTTTTTTTTTTTTCATCCCTCCACCCTCCCTCCAACCCATCTTCCCCTCTTTACCTACAAAAGCTTTGTTTTTATTTTGTGTTTTGAGACAGGGTCTTGCTGCGTTGCTCAGACCCATGTTACTCTGCCTCAGCCTCACAGAGAGCTGAGATGCAGATGCTACCGTCCCTGACTGGGAGCTTTATTCTTTAGGCCCAGTTACGTGCCGCTCCATTCATCTGTGAGCACATAACGTGTGTGAAGACACATTTTGAGGCTGCCAGACAGCAGGTGCGCAGACTGAAGTGGGAGGCCGAGGGGCCAGGGAGGCTGGCACACACGCACAGGAGAACTGGCCACACAGGGTGCGCAGAGTGTAAGTGCTTGTTTGTGTTGTAATGTGGCAATGTCTAGACGTGGCTGTCTGCACCCACCTCATTCATGCATTCTCCTGGCTCCTCATCCCTGCCTGTGGTCCATCCCTATAACTCCTATCTGGAATTATTCTCAGGGATGCTGGAGTTACAATGCGGCTAGCATCTGGGAACTAAGAAGGCAGTACTTTAGATTCTTTAGCTTGTTTTGCCTCCCTTTCTTTTCCCCTTTTCTCTGCTCTCTTCCCTTTCCATGTCCTCATCATCCAGTTTTACCTGTGATTTCTGTTTTCTGCATACAGGTGTTTGTTTTTCAGAAATCATGACAGAATTTTATTTTTCCTCTGTGCTGGCAATTGAATCCATTGCTTACACATGGGAGGCAAGTGCCTCACTGTCCAGTTCCCAGCACCTGCGGGGGGACACATTACACTCACCGTAGAAAACCTGTTAAGACTCAGTGGGGACCTCAGGGGCATCTGGAAATAAGCATGTATGGTCATGTGCGCAGGCCTGGGGCTAGCTGGGATAGTGCTGCTCTGTGTGTTTTCCTCTTGTGGTCGGTGGGCTCCCGAGGCGTTCTGGTCCTGTAGTGAGGGCAGGGTACAGAGGAGCAAACAAATAGTAGGGGCCGCTTAAGGTCCACACTCAAAACTGGTACTGTGCTGCGTTAACCTGCCTCCCAATGACCAGAGCAAGGTGATGCCAAGTCCTAGATCAGTAGGGTAAGGAACAGTAGTCTCACTGAAGTGTGTGAGAATTGTAATGAACCTCAGGGGGCACATCAAGCACTGGCCTTTTTCTTGTTTGGAGCGGTAGTAACTCAAGAGTGACCATACCATTATTATTATGGCTTGTCTTATTTGGCTTGGCTTATTTAGCTTGTCTTTCGTCTGACTAAAGTCTAGAAGCTGTCACCTTTATAAGTTTGTGCTTGGGATCAAACCCAGGACCTCACATGTGCTAGGCAAGCTCTCTACCACTAGAGTGATACCTAGCCAGAAATCGCTTTCGCCATTGTAATCCGAGCACTTGGCGTGATGTGTGGCACATCATGTGCATCTGATAAATGCTGCTTGCGTGAACTGCGGGGATTAGTGGATAGGAAACTGCATTTCTTCAGTTAAGGACCAGAGTCTTGGCACTTGGAGACTGGAAAATGTTTGCTAGTCAGTGAAGATTAGTGGGGATCCTGACCGAACTGCAGGTTAGTTCTGGGATTCAGTGGTTAGCGTAGGACCAAAGATCCCAAAATGTAGCCCCGTGTGGTGCTACACACCTGTTATCCCAGCATTCTGAGGAATGGAGGAAGGACGGCAAGTTTAAGCCCCGTCTGGCCAGTTTTAGCAGTTTACTGAGACTATGTCTCAAATGAAAACTTGAAAAATCCCTTTTTGTTAAATGTAATTTTTTTCTCTGCTTTCCACACTCTGCTTAGTTCACTTGTCCGCAGAGTTCATAAGGTGGCCCACGAAGAAAGGAGAAAGGAATGCAGTGTGGTAGACTTCCGTTCCTGTCATGTTTTGTCTCATGGGCCTCATGGTCACTAAAGTTCAGCAGGACCATACCCTGTGTCCCAGGAGACATTGGTACTACAGTTGGCACCCTCTTTCAACAAAGAATGTGAATCTGTCTTCTCAGCACATCCCCAAATAGGCTAAACCAATAACTTACCATAGGCTTATGTCCATGTATATTTCTAATTAGAAAACATATGCATGAGAAATACTTGAATTTCTCTATGTAAATTATTCAATATAGGTACTTCAGTGCATTTGATAAATGTATGATCTGATTTATATATTTTGCCTGATTATTCTCAGCAAAGTTTTATTTATTTATTTATTTATTGGCAGTACTGAGGCTTAAACCCAGGGCCTTTTGCTCTGTGCTACATCCCTAGCCTTCTTTCATTTTTTACTCTGAACTCCCTTCCCCTCATCTTTCTGTGTATTTCAGGCCAGCCTGGACTGGTAACCTAGTCCAGCCTCCAACTTGAGATCCTCCTGCCTTAACCTCCTGATTTTCAGGGTTATCATCACACTTGGCTAGCAGTTTTATTGCTGTGGACGATCAGCTCAAATTGAAAACATTTAAACAAAAAATCTAGAGCCATTACCTATCATGTTGAAGGCCCTGGGTTTGATCCCCAGAACAAAAACAATAAAATACAGAACTAGATTTTATAAAATCAGTTTTTGTTGTTGTTGTTACTGTTTTGTGTTATCGGGAATTGAACTCACAATCTCATGCTTGCCATGCAGGCACCATGCCACTGAGATATATCCCTGACTGTATTTTTTAATTTTCTTTTAAGCTTACAGATTTTTTTATTAGTACATATTTGCAGTGCAAAATACCTTCATTGTGGGTAGTTGGTACCTATAAATGTGCATCTTAATTCTTTTTATGCCCCTTCCATCTCTTTGTCCCCTTCCCATTTGCAAAAGATCTATCTTTCCTGCTTCTTATGGTCTGTCTTTTATGTGTACGTTTGGAGGGGTGGGGGGAGATAGAGGAAGGGAGAGACTGGGGATTTGATTGTATATGATTCCAACAAAAATCTAGTGTCAAATGAAACAATATATAGAAACCTTAAGCATCTAGTAAAGCTGTTCTTTCAAAAAACCAAGTTCTATTGGTAATAATTTGAATGTTTAATAAATATTTACAGAGTGCTTAACATGAGGCAGGCACTGTTCTACTTCCATAATAAAACACAAGAATTTTTGCTCTCAAGGAGCTTATATTCTATTAAAAAATACACATAATAAATAAATGCCTAGTCAAATCACATCATGGTAAGTGCTATGCATGCCCCATGTGCCACTTCATTCAGAGGTCATATAACTCTCTGCCTCTCTGTATCTGGTCAAAAGAGACAGCCCAGCTGCCATGGGTTGTGTGCTCTTTTCCACATCCTCAACTCAATAAACCTATTCGTTTTGTATGCATGTATAGAAGTAGGATTAATGAAATTTAGTCAAGGTAGGCCTTGATCAGTAAGCTTGTCAACTTGATTGGCTTGGGAACCACCTAGGAGAATAGTGAAGCACACTTTTGGGTGTGTCTGGGTGGGTCATGGAAATGTGACCTTGAAAACTGTATCTGGTCCCTGCCTCTTACTATTGTTTTTTTCCTGGTGCTTTGCTTCCCAGTTTCTATGAACTAAGCAATTTTGCCTGACTTCCCTTTTACCATGATGTTCCTGCCTTGGAACCAGCATCCCATGATCTTAATCCTCTGAGGCTATGAGCCAAAGAAACCTTTCCTCCGAAAGTTGTGGGTCTCAGGTATTTTATCCAACAATAGGAAAATGACTAATACAGAATATTGGTAGTTCAGAAATAAGGTTGTTGCTGTGAGTATGACATAGGGGAAAGAAACGCCCAACCTACTAGATGTCTGGTGTGAGTTCGTATTCTCTGAAATTGAAGAATGAATTTTAGGAACAATGGAGCTTAAGAGCAGAATATATTTATTGAGAGAAAGCTTCTGTCTGAGAGAGAGAGACACAAGGGATTCTGAGTGGGTTGCCAAGAGTACTGCCTTTTTAAGGGATTTTTGTAGAGCAAAACCACAGGTCCAAGGTGGGGAAAAATGGGTACTTGCAAGGTGGGCATGAGGTGGGACAGAAGTATGGTCTGTTAGTAAGATCATGAGTAAAATTGTCAGGTAAAATTGATTAAATCAGGATCAAATGGGAAGTGAGTCACCAGCAAGTGGTCATGAATGCAGAACAGGGCCTTTGCCTATAGGGGTTGGGTTAGTGGCTCTTGGCTTCCTCAAGGTGATCAAAGGTATCAAGGTATCAGTGTCAGTCCTGGATGTTTATTGTTAGGGTGTGGTTACATTTGTTTCATCCTTTGTCTTTTGTTTTGAGATCTGGCCCACAGCATGAAGTGTTTGTTTTCCTCCATAGTTGCAAGGTATCTGGTCTTCTGCCCTGGCCCAGCCATGTCTGATGGCCTATGATATTCTGTCTGTCTCAGCTGCCTATTGTTACAGTATTCTGGAGCAACAGAGAAGCAAAGGTACAAAATGAACAGGTTTATGGAGTTGAGGACGTGGAAAGGAGCAAACAACCCATGGCGGCTGGGCTGGCTCCTTCGACCAGATACAGAGAGGCAGAGTTATATGACCTCTGATTGAAGTGGCAGATGGGGTGGATATTGATCGCATGTGAGGAACCAGTTGGAATTCTCTGTGCATGTAAACAGGAAGGGGAGTTGCAATTAGAGCTGAAGAAGCAGGAAGTGGTAGGCGTTCCCGCTTTGGCCTTCCGCCATGTTAGACTACCGCGATAATTGTACAGTAATTTATTCTAGGGCAAAACTCTTTTACCTATAAACAGGTATACTTGGTCCTGTGCTTCACAAGCCTTTTGAAAATGTGAATGAGTTTGGAAGTATTTGAGGGTATGAGTCAGAGGAGCACTGGAATACTTTAAGCAAAGCCTGATGGCTGCTTCTAGCCACAGTGCTAGACCAGAATGCTAATAGGAATGTAGAGAATTAATGCTGTGCTCCTGAAGTTTCAGACAGGAACAAGGATTCTTGAAAAATTGTACTAACTGTCATACATAGTATACTCTCTCACCAGAAAAAAAAAATTGATCTATATTTTGCTCATGTCCTGAGGAGGCTGAGTTTGAGGGTAGAAGACCAGTTAATCTGGTAGTAGAAATTTCAAGGCAGCCCAATGTTTAGGCAGTGGTATGAGTACTACAGATTACTTTTTGCCAGATCTATAAGTAAAAACTGAAAGCAAAAAGCAGAGCTGAAATATCTGAAAAACTTTGGAAAAAAACCAGGTGTAAAGTTGGGGCCAAAGGACATATGGTTCCTAAAGAGATTAGCACAATTAAAAAGAGATCAAGTACTTTGAACAGAAATCAAGTACTCTGAACTGAGTCAAGAAGAAATATGCTTTGAGAACATGTTAGGAATTAGTAGAATTCCACTTGTTGCAGGCTCAACAGTATGAAAGTGTAAACCTTTCACTTCAGATGGATTCTTCCGGATGAATTGGATATGGCCGATGACAGGACCAAGGGTGAGGCCAAGATTTTTGGCCTGAACAATTAGAAGCAGGGCATTGCATTTACTGAATTGGAGAAGACTGAAGGAGAAGGAAGTTTGGGAGGAAAAACCAAGAATTTAGGTTTGGGTGTATTGAATTTGAGTTTTAATTAGATTTCTAGATATCAAACAGCCAGTTGTATGAGACCACTTATGAAAGAAGAGTGGTGTAAAGAAGCTTCTTCCTCTTGAAAATATGGGTGCAAAGCTAAAATCATAAGCTATTTTAGGCTAGGTGAGGTGACACACACCTGTAGTCCCAGCACTTGGGAGGCTGAGGCAGGAGGCTTGCTGAGTTTAAGCCCACCCTGAACTGCATAGTGAAACCCTGTCTCAGAAAAAGATCCCCCTACTAAGCAGCTTTAAAGATACAGATTTAAGTAGTGTGAAATGGAGGAATCCTCCCATACCTTGGAAATTCACTTCATCTGCCTTTGCACAACTCAACATTTTAAAGAAAGTTTGCTTTACATATAAGTCTAAGAAATTCCAGGAAACCTCAGAAAACCCCTTAGAGGTGCACAGGCCTCCAAATACAAATTAATTTAGTTTCCCAATAGCATAGCCATGACAAGTTGTCCCATAAAGTGGCTTGAAAGCAAGTATCAGTTAATTTATTTAACAATACATGAATATATTCTAAATATAAAAATAGAAAAACTCCTTGGTTTAACGTCTCTGATTGTGTCCTGGGAAATGCAGTAGACACACACTGTCAGGTCAGATCTTTCAAAAGAAGAAACAAAAACCATTTTTTTCATTTTTGTTTGTTTTTTGAGACACGGTCTGACAGATGAGCCCAGGCTAGCCTTGAACTCACACCTCTTCCCTCAGCCGTCTGAGTGCTGGGTTATGTGTGTGCATCACCATGTGTAGCTGAAATTTTCTCTTTATAACACGTTCCAGAATTTGCTTTCTGTGTATAGCCAAAGCTTGCATTCTATATATATCTAAAGTTTTATTTATTTATTTATTTATTTATTTATTTATTTATTTATTTATTTTTGCCTTTTTGAGACAGGGTCTCCTTATGCAGTTTAGACTGGCCTTGAGCTCACTTTGTAGCCCAGGCTTGTCTGGAACTCATAACAATCCTCCTGCCTCGGCCTCCTGAGTTCTGGGATTAGAGGCATGTGCCACCATGCCTGGGTAAATTCTTTTTTTAATGAAACAAAATTTCAAAACGAGATAATTAGAGGGTAATAACATTGGTAGTACAAGATATCTGCATTTTATTGTCCAAGTAATATTAGCACAAACCTTTCTTGTCTATGAAGTAGAAGAGATTGGTAGTATAACTTTTATATATTTTTTATTCATATATACATATGTATGTAAATATAAATAAATAAAATTTCTTTGAGCTGCTCACACCAGGGAGACAATACGATGTTTACACATGCAAGTCTGATTTATTTCACTTATGAGTGTGGTCCTTAGCTGCATCCATTTACCTATAAAAGTCTCCAGTTTATCCTTCTTTATAGCTGAGTAGTTCTTCATTGTGTAAAAGGGCTGCATCTCTTTTATTTATTTTTTGCTGGTTTTATACTTCTGTGAACAAGCAGTTTCATAAACAAACAGCTTTATATTGTGTTTTTGATTAGACAAGTATGGAATGCTGCATCGATATAGATACTACCAAAATAATCATAAACATTTAAAAAGATTTAAGTTGTACAAGTTAGACTTTAAAAAACCATATGCAAAGGGTTTGCCCAATTTCTCATTCTGGATATTACCAGTATTTGAGTACTGACTATTTTGAAAGCTGTGGTCATTTGGATTGATGCCTTGTTTTTCTTTTGTACTAGAGATTGAATTCACGACCTCACGTTTGCCAAGCAGGCACTCGAGCCGCTGAGCTAAGCCCCCGGCCTCTGGATTGGTACCATGTGATGTCCAGGCTCATTTATCAGGCTGTTATCCACATAGTTAGTCAGATCGCTCAAATGTGTCTGACTGTGAAGCAGAACCCAGCATTGGAGCTGGTCCCTGCTGACGGCAGCAGGAAAGCATCTGATGGCGCTGTCTTAAGTCTCTTGCATTTAGCACTGAATTCAAGATTTCAGGGGGTTTTCAAGATTCGTATGCATCGAGTGATCTGCCTCCCCTGTGCTGTCACTGCTGGCTATCATATTAGACAGCATGGTGGCATCAGAAATGCCATATATATCAGCCGGTGACATGGAGGAGGTTTCCATTCTGCCTAGGTCATTGGTATTATTATAAATGTAAGCATTAGAAGCATTTAAATCATTCCCAGAAGGCATTGTCAGGAATAGTGCGATGCTCTGTGAATTAAAGGAAAGTGTCTGTTGAAAAGTGACTCAGGGCCAGGGATACAGCTCAACAGCACAGCACCTGCGTGGCAAGCATGAGGTTGTGAGTTCGATACCTGGTACCAAACAAAAAGAAAAAAGCAACTCAGTGGATTTGTACTGAGTGAGCATGAGGTGGGACGAAGGGCGATGACTAGCTTGAAGAATGCTGTGACAGTCCCCTTGAGGTGGACATTGGTGAGGAGTGGCGGGGTTCTACTTAACTCGTGAAGGTCTGGGCATTTCTGGAATAACTGTACTGTGAAGAGACAAGTGTGATTCTTTTTTGATAAGTCTTCCTTTTCCATTTGACCTGAAGAGATAGAGCTGTCTTAAGTCTCTTGGATCTTGGTCGCTCTAGAAAAGTAACACAATATTGCCAAAAATTCTGTAAAAATTGAGTTGTCTTTTCTTTGAGTTATGGCCATAAGTATCTTTTTGATCTGGAAGATACCTAAAAGCCAGGAATTCACTAACTTTCTGGTCCGAAGGTCTCTGCGGCTGCATTTTCACTGTTACTGGTTTTGTTGTAGCTTTGCAGGGTGGAGGAGTCTTGGAAATAGTAGCCACTGGATAGTGTACTCGCCTTGTGAAAAAAATACCCTCTGCTTCCCATTCACACAACACCAACTTGTAGGTCATCTGGCTGAACTTTGTCACAAAGTAAAAATATTTCATTCCCTCCTCCCCCGTACTTGTTTGCATGAGAGATCCTTAATTCTCCAGTACTTGGGGCACAGTTGTCATAAATTGGGTTAGAGACAGGAGGTATAGCATAGTTCTCAAATCACCGTGTCCATCAGGAAGAAGTTAAAAACAGTTTCATCATATTGAGGGCCCAATCTTCAGGATTAAACGGCTGCTTTTACTTCTTTTTTTTTTGGTACCGGGGATGGAGCTCATGAGCACATGCTTTCAAGGCAGGTGCTTATGCTGTTGAGCTAAACCCCCGACCCTTCCTTTTTCTTTACACATAGAATACTCAAATTTTGAAAAAGCAGAGGTCCGTGTTCCTGTCCAAATTCTGCATTTAGCCATCTCAGCATTCTTCTACAACTAATTCGTGAGGGTGAGGTTTATACATGTCGTTCTTTGCTGCTAATGTAAGTCTCCCTTTTCTGAAGTAGTTCCTAATCTGGTCGTGTGCAGTGGTCGTCTGTGCTGTCCTCCCCTGGAATGCTGCCTGCTGGTCACCCTTCACATTTGTGTCTAGAGTGCCTCCCCTGCTGCCTGGGTTGTTCAGTTCCACTCTGTGTGGGTTAGACCCACCCCGCCAAGGCCGTGGCTGCCCTCCTCGCTGCAGCCCACACCTTACGCAGCTGCCCATCAGCAGGCTGACGGCCTCTGCTGGCAGGATCCCCAGTCCTGACCATTCCTGGAGCCCCCTCCTCCTGCAACCCACACTCCTCTGGCTCCTACTTTCCCACCCCCTGCAATAGCAAGAACCTGTCTCAAGGAAAAAAAAGTTATTGTCAGTCACAGTCATATTTTTCCTTTTGAAAAGAGAAATGAAGTGAAATTTTGAATTGCATCTAAGCTGTGATAATCATTCTATAAAAATATTTGATTTTGTGTTGTTTAGATTTGAAGATGACATCAAACTATCTGTAGTTGCCAGCAATTTCTGTGTTCTGTGATCATCAGTGTGATTCCCAGGAACTTCTTACGTAACAAACGAAATGAGCCCAGGGCGTGGAAAGTATGACTTTTACATTGGTTTGGGACTGGCTATGACCTCCAGCATTTTCATCGGAGGCAGTTTCATTCTGAAGAAGAAAGGCCTTCTGCGCCTTGCCCGGAAGGGCTCCATGAGAGCAGGTAGGTGTGCTGGCCTTCTGTGCTTTGAAAGCACATCCGCGTGTACCCATGCTTGGGCCCTTGACTAAGGAAGGCCACCTGTGTACTGCTTGTGAGTGGATGGAACCTTTGGACGATTCAACCCTTCTAATGTTTATAGACACATAATTTATATTGAGAAGGATAAAATGGTGTCAGGAGTTACAGCTCACTCCTGAAGTTATTACCAAAGCGGGAGCAGGTAGCAGTGCCAAATTAGCATCCAGATGTGTCTTTCAGTTTTCTCCTAAATAGAACCATAATAGAACCCTGAATAGAACCATAATATTATTGAAGCTTTCAGTGTTACGGATAATTCCATTCTTCTGCCTCTGCTTCGTCTACTTTGGCAATACACATGATTACTTTCTGCCATCTCTGTGCCCAGCCCTGATTTAGCAGTGTTAAAACACAAGACAGCAGACACTGTTGGGGTTTACTGGACAGAGGAGAAAGTTGGTTTTTGTGGTTTTTTTTGGTACTGGGGATGGAACTTAGGACCTTGAGCTTGGCAGGCAGGGGCTTATGCCACTGAGCTAAATCCCCGGCCCAGAGGAGAAAGTGTTAATGCCTTGTGTTTGCCAGTTCTTCATTCTTGACCCTGAGGCCTTCCTTCTTGTCCTTAAAGCCTGTGCTTGTGAAGGATTCATTCACTTAGTTTTTTTCTTTTGGACAGTGCCTCAAGTGTAGACTGTCTTTGGATTTTATTCATGTGGTCACTTTAAGGCAAGCCAAAGAAAACGCAGGCCAAGTGTCCTGGCAGCTCCCTCTTGGTGCGGCCGCAGTCTCTGTGTAAAGGGGCTGTGCACACCCCAGGCTTAAACTACTTTTTTAAAGTTTTTTATTTCTTGTCATACAGGTCTTGAACCCAGGGGGCTTCACAGTGAGCTACATCCCCAGCTCTTTTTATTTTTATTTTGAGGAAGAGTCTTGCTAAGTCACTGTGTAGCCTGGCCAGGCTCAAACTTGTGATCTTCCTGACTCAGTCTTCCAGAGAGCTTGGGCTACTTTTTATTGGTTCATTTTCTTTATATTGAACTTGAGTTCATAAAATAAAAGGAGAAAATATGAGCTGAATATAAGGATTGAGTTAGTTCTGTTACTCAAGAATATAATACATTGTTAACACTCATGATCCTCAAATCCCTTTTCTAAGGTAATCATAAAAGTAATATCTAAGAAATTGCATTATATAGTCATGTAGATATCCTTATTTATAAGTCAACAAGTTAAATATTTTAAGATTTATCATTGCTAAAAGTGATCATAATTTACATGAGCCTGATAATCTTCCAAAGAACTGAAATGTTTCTTCATCCACAGGTCAAGGTGGCCATGCGTATCTTAAAGAATGGTTGTGGTGGGCTGGACTGCTGTCAAGTATGTATGGAGAACATTTCAAGAAACTATTAGAGCTGTATGTTAAAATATTTGCAGATGATATTGTAGCCTTGTAATACTAGTAGGTTTTAAAACTTAACTTTTGTTTTAATGAGTAAAACTGAAAATATCTTTAAACCTGCGAAAGTAACTCAGCAGTTTAATAGCTTAACTTGGATGACAAGACTTTGTTTTGTTCGCCTGGTGAAACTGTGATATAGTTGTACATTTTTTAAAAATTCAGCTTAGTTTAAGAGATTAATTTTGGACTGGGGATTTAGCTCAGTGGCACAGCACCTGCCTGGCAAACATAGAGTCCTGAATTCAGTTCCTGGGACCCACCCCTGCAAAAAAGAAGTTATTTCTGGGCCTTATGTTGTAGTATAGTGGTAGAGTGTTTGCCGAGCATGTGCAAGACCCTGAGTTTGACTTCCCAGTACTACACAAAAAGAAAAGAAAAAACAGGTAATTTTTTTTATTTTAAAGAGGATAAAAGCAAGGAAAATAAAACAGAATAAAACCAATAAAAATCAGTATAAGTGATACAGGACTTCAAAACCTTATGAAATCAACAATAGTTATCATAACTTCAAAATAGCTGCAGATACCTTCAGATATAGTAACAATCAAGTAGAATAGAAACAATAAAAACAATGAGTGCACTAAAGAAATTCAAAAAATCCAATACTAATTCCAAAATGGCTACCATAATATGTCTTGCTCTTTTTTTTTTTTTTGCTCTCTTTTAAATACTGAAAAGGTAATTTTAAAAGTGAAGGCTCAAAGAAAAACATGATTTTTTTAGTTCTTCCCTCTGTATATTGGATAAGACTGTCTATGCCATTTTGATGACTTTTTTATTTTAAAAGGGGGTAAAATTAAACATAATAAAACAGAACAGAACGGGACATAAGAAAGCATAAATTTCAAAGCTAGA
This sequence comes from Dolichotis patagonum, assembly GCA_004027295.1. Lineage (NCBI taxonomy): Eukaryota > Metazoa > Chordata > Mammalia > Rodentia > Caviidae > Dolichotis > Dolichotis patagonum. The sequence goes on along the minus strand of PVJX010010874.1, from coordinate 30,513 downwards.
CAACCAGAGATCTTCACTATCTGTCATATTGTCTCTTGTTTTCTTCCAAATGGTTGTCCATATCTTTGCATACAGGCAGCTCATACTAAATAACATATCAATCTTTTCACAAGATGTGTAGTTCACTGGCTCCCACTTGCTAAGGGGGGGGCACGGGACAGGGGACAGGACGACATGAGATGTTTGCTTCTTAGCCCGTGTGCCAGGGTCTCTCTCCTTTGGGCCGCCGAAAGTCTGCCATACTCACAGCTGCCCCCCAGAGAGGGGAAGAGCTCCTTGTTCTCCTGGCACCCCGAATCAACTGCATGGTGTAGGCCCTGAGGCGCCAGGGTCTCTCCTGCAGGCCTCCGAAAGTCTGCCACACTCACTTGCTATTTCTTTCTGATGAATTGACCATTCCATTTCCAAAGTTCTGAAATGGCCAACAGACCACGGAAAGAATTCTCTTCAGGCTTCTGTTTGAAACCAGCAGCCATAGCAGTCTGCTGGCCTTGCTGCAGGGCCACTTGATGACTACTTTAAAAAGGCTTGTGGGAAAAGTTATTGAATACTGAATCTTGACTGTTCAACAAATGTTTGTTGATCGCCTTTATTTTGGTGGTGGTGCTGCTGCTGGGGTATTGACCCCAAGGCCTTGTGCATGCACGGCAAGAGCTGTGCCACTAAGCCACATCCCAGCCCATATTGATCGGCCCGTGTACTAGGCATTGTTCTAGGGCCGGGAGGTCTACCAGTCTGAGGGAAAAAGACCTACAAAATCCCTACCCATTTAAAACTTACATTGTAGGTTGAAGGCACACAGTAAATAAGTTACTGTGTGCATGTGTGTGTGGTGGGAGATGAAGGAGTTGAAGGAGTAAGGGAAAGGAAATCTAAAATGAAGGCTAGATGGGTTTAAAATTTTGAATATACCAGGGCAAACCTTATTGAAAAGATAATATGGTAAGTCCCTGACTTAGGAACATTCAAGTTGTGAACTGTCACAGGGGCACTATATACAACTCACTTTCCTGGATATGGACAAATCTGACTTACAAATGTTCTCCTGGAGCAGAACTTGTCTGTAAGCCGAGGACTTAGAGTATTTGAGTAAAAGATATCAAGGAAGCGAGGACTCTGTACACATATTCAGGTAGAACAACATTTGAAAGAAGAAAACAGTGACTGTGAAGCCAGGGAAAGGGACTGTGTCTCAGCGGTTAGCATGTGGCAGGTGGCCTCCACCATGGTGCCTGCCTCCTGGGTTTCAGAGCACAGTGCAGTCCCTGTTTCCGAGTTGCACTGGCCCAGAGTGAGCAGAAGACTTGGGAATGAGCATGTGTGCCTCCTCAGACCAGGTCACAAGAGGCATTGCAGCTGTTCCTTGATTCGTGGGGCAAGCCAGCTGCTTGTGCAGATGCCTCTGCCTGCCTGCTGTCGGGTATGTCCTGCCCGGGGGGGGGGGGGCACCCACTGCCAGCCCAGCTTCTGATGGCTGGAGCACGCTCTCACGTGTGGCCTGCAGTTCCTTGAAAGACCCTGACTTCTAAAGTCTTGACCAACAGATCCTGTGAGAGTGAAGTTACTGTCATTCTTTCCCCTTTTAAAAAAATTGATGTCTGTTTATATATGGACATATATGTTTATATATGGACACAGTCATCATGGGCAGCTGGTGTGTGTACACATAGCATCTTGACCCTTTTTACTTTCTCTCCCCTTCTGTGCTGTCCCCCTCATCCCCAGACCCCTTTCCAGCCCCACATAGTCATTTTAAACCGCCGAATTTTAAGCTGTTTTTTCCTGTGACACTAGAATACTAAGACTTCAGAAAACATTAAAGAGGAAATGAAGACAGTACGAGTGAGGCAGGGCAACAGGAGATGAGTTCAGAGAAGCAATTGAAAGAAGAAAACAGTGACAGTTACATGAGAATTGACTGGAAACTTCGAGCTAAGCGCAGTAACTGGTCTGATGTAGGTTTTCACAGGCTCTGCTGTGTTGAGGCATAGGCTGGAGGCAGAAGCAGTTATGGAGTGTTAGAATAACTGGGTAAGGGATAGAAGCATGGATCATGTAAGGCAGGAAGTGGTGAGCAGTGCTGTTGTGCTCTCAAGCTGGGACTGATGAGATGTGCCCGCTGACGAGAGGATGGGGTGGATGTGAAGGAGAAGAGCCAAGAGCCACCTGAGAACTTTGGACTGTAGGAACTGGAAGAAGTGAGTGCTGTTAACCGGATGGTAAAACTGGAGGCAGGACCTACATGGGGTAGGAGGGTATCGGGTTGGGTGTGTATGTGTTAGAGTGTGACGCTCCTATGGTCTGTCAAGGCAGAGCATGAAACTGGTAGTTAGGTCTGGAATCTGCCACGTGGCGCAGGCTGGAGATAAAAGTTCGTGAATCACTGTTGGTATTTAAAGTCACAAGACTGGGTAAGGTCATGTAAGAAATGAGAGCAGGTAGAAGCAGCAGCCAGGGTGAGAGCATACAGCAGGCCAGACCCCTTTAGAGTTCAGGAAGAGGCAGAAGAGCACAGCCAGGGTCCTGGGAGGAGCCAGGGTGGGAGAGTTTGAGGGAGCAGAGTGCTGGTTTGTGTCACAGAGCAGGTTCAGTGTGGGTCAGAAAGTGACACTGAGCTGGGTGTGGGGTGCACACTTACATTGCAATCCCAGCTACTCAGCAGGCTGAGACGGGGATCTCGGGTGTGAACCTCGCCTCCCCAGGAATACCGGTGTGTGCCACCACACAGGGCATTTGCAGTCCAGTCTTACTCATGAATACACATGAGGAAATAACCCAAGTAGAACACATTGTGAGCAAGTGAGATTTATTCTAGGAATGCAAAATCAGCACAGATTTAGGGAGCTAATCGTGTCATTTATCATGTTAACACATTTTACTTTTTTTGAGACAGGATCTCACTATGTATGTAGTTCACATTGGCCTCAAACTCAGTGATCCTCCTGCCTCAGCCTCCTGAGTGCTCAGATTACAGGAATGCATCACTACACCTGGCCTTTTAGTTTTTTTAAATGAGTATCTCCCTCATGTTTTTTTAAGTTTATAATTATTTGTGATTTTAAAATTATATGCAGGTGGTATTATTTGAAGATTTCATTTTCTAATTATTGCTAATTTGCAGGCTTAGCATGTTGATTATGTATTCAATAGCACTGCCAAATCTTTATAATTTATCTGTGTATTCTTTGGAATTTTTATACCACAAGCATGTAATCTGCAGATAACAGTTTACATTCCTTTTCCAGCCTTTGTCCCCCCCACTGTCTTGTGGTGCTGGCTAGAAACTGAGTAAAATACTGCGTAAAAAACGGGGGTTCATTTGCTTATTCCAGCTTCAAAAAAAGCCTTCAAGGTTTCTCTGTCTCAGTGCTATGATTGTCATGGGATTTGTTAAAAACCCTTTGTTCTAAGTCACTTAAATTACTTATGTACAATGGCTTTTCAGTCATGAACAGTTGTATTTTAATAGAGTGATCATATAGTAGTGTATTATGAAGTTGTCATATGTTTCATACTCTTACACATTGAATGTCACCCATTCAAAACTCGGTTGTTCTATGGTATGTGATAATACTGACTTTTATATAAAATTCAGAAGTCCAAAATGAGCAGAGATACTTGAGGTGAAAGACCCTGCTCTGTAGGCTCAGACTTACTCAGAAGTTACACTAATTAAGCCAGTATGTTCCTTTGCCAAGATAGAGAAATGAAAAGCAGCATGAAGAATGATGAAACAGACCCACAGTCAGTATGTGACAAAGGAGGCATTAAGAAATACGCTGTTAAACTGGGTGTGGTGATTTATACCTGTAATCCTAGCACTCAGGAGGCAGAGGCAGGAAGATCTTGCAAGTTTGAGACCAGCCTGGGCTAGAGGGAGCTTAAGACCAACCTGAACTGCCGAGCAAGACCCTGTCTCAAAAAGACAAAAGGGGGGGGGGACCTCTTCAGTGGTGTTGGAATATCCCATAGGGAAAAGAAGAAAATTAGTTACACTCTGCACATAAAGTCAACTTCAGATGGTTTGTAAGCCTAAATGTGAAAGGCAGGACCCTAGAGAGTTTAGCAGATAGTAAAAATTAAGAGAAATATTTTTAAAATAGTTGTAGGAAACACTAACTGCAGAGGGACATATTTTAAGATTTGACATTGAAATTAAGAATTTATGATCCCAGGCCAAGGTGGTGCACACTTGTAATTCCAGCACTCGGGAGGCTGAGGCAGAGTTTGAGCCCATCCTGGACTACATAGTGAGTTGAAGGCCAGCCTCAGCTACATGGTGAAACCCTGTCTCAACAATAAAACACCCAAGGGGGAGGAGAAAGAATTTATGATCACAAGCTGAGTATAGCACTGTATGCTTGGGAAGCTGAGGCAGAAGGATTATGATTTTGAGGCCAGCCTGCACTACATAGTGAGTTTGGGGCTGGCCTGGGGAACATAGTGGGAACTTGTCTCAAAAAGAAAAAGAATTTATGTCCTCAGCATTATAAAAGAAAAATACAGAAATCCCCAAAACCTTATTTTGATCTCAAGAGTTTATTACAAGTCTGAAAAAAGTAATTGATATGTGTTAATGAAGGTTCATACCCAAAACATAAAGAATTACCTTAATAAGAGAAAACGAGTAAGTCAGTAGACATGCAGGGGATGGTCCCTTCCTTTTTGAGACAGTCTTACTGTTTGGGTAAAATCCCTACCTGCGTCTGCGCTGTGGCTCCTGCTGGCTCCCGGCTGCCACCGCCTGGCGGTTCCAGTGTAGCCACCCTTGTGTCAGTGGGGTTTGGTGTGCACGCTCCTCTGTGTGGGGTTCACCTCCACCCCGCACATTTCCTCCGATCCCCACTTTGCAGAAGGGCACCTCTCTCCTCAGCATGCTGTTCCTTCTCTGGCTAAAGCTTTCTTAATGACACTTGAGACTATTTAACATATGTATTTGATCTTTCCTCACTAAAATGTGAATTTGAGAGTAGTTTTTCTCCTTCCGTCAGTTTCTGATCCTACTCACACTGTGCGAGTAGAGTTTAAAAAAGAAGAGCCAGTGACAGAGGTCATAGCAAAATATCAGCTCCCTAAACAAATGTAATTATTACATATCACACACATTAACACATCTTGAAAAGAAGGGCCAGTGAAAAAGACTTATGTACCTTTGTATCAGTTTTGGCTTCTTTTAATCGATTTGTGTATACTGTTTAGGATATAAATATCTACTTAAATTTTTAAAGAAAACATCAAGTAAACAAATTCAATTTTTTCAATTAAGATTATATGTGTTGATTGTGATAGACTTTTGGCTACTCAGTGCTGATAATTTACAGAACCATGATCCTTATTAATAGGAGACAATATGGAAGTTGATACGTAAGTTGCATAAATGCAGACATTTCCAGAATCAAACGCTTCCTGAGATTCTGTTGTTACGCGTCTTGCAGTGGGAGCTGGAGAGGTGGCCAACTTCGCTGCATACGCCTTTGCCCCAGCCACGCTGGTGACCCCACTGGGAGCGCTCAGTGTCCTCGTAAGGTAAGGACACGCTTTGAGTAGAGGCAGTCGAGAGTGTTTTGGTGTGGAAAGCCTCAGCGTGGTTGATGTGTGAGCACGGCTCACGTTTCAGCAGCCTGCAGGACCTTCTTTCACAGTTAGCACTTTGCTTCCAAAGTTACCCGCTGCATAGGCAGCTGCTGATTGGCGGGGAAAGGGTGTTTCTGTGGCTTATGGGTGGCACTGACGTTCGAAAACACCAGGTTGCCCTTGTCTCATGGTCGTCGTCCGTCTGTGCGCACTTTGGTGAGGATTACCTGCCCTGCCTGCCTTGGGAGGTCACTTACGGCAGCATTTGGTGCTGCCAGCGCCGAGGCAGCCAGCTCGGCTTGCTTCGTGGCAGCACCAGTTCAGGACTGGCCTGCTTGTGTCATTTCAGTAACTAAACAACAAGCTCATTTTGAAATCTGGATTTGGGCCACTGTTCTGAAAGTTGATTGACTATTTACATAGTCCTTTTTTTCAAGGAAGTACGTATAAAATAAGGTCATGGTCTTTATTCTTCCCTCATTTTAAATACTGATTGATTCTGTATTTTTTTCTTGGCTTAGATAAAACTGTTATTAAAAACAGGTGTTACAGTGCATCCTCGAGTTGTCACTGGTCTAACATACGAACAGCTTGAGTAATGAGTGGAATTTGAGTTTTAACTTATGACCAGTCTTTTCTTTAAAATTTTTTATTACTTTGAAGATAGTGAAATACAACAGAACAAGACAGAACAAAGCCAATTGAGACAGTGCAGTAAAATTGGTACAGAATGTCACAACAGGTTACCAGGATAACAGTAATAGGCGTCACAGTATATCTCGTTATCTTCACAATAGTTGTTCTTTCAATTAGGAATAGCAAAATCAAACCAAATACAGAACATTGTAGAACTTATCAAAACAGAATATTTAATAGAGCAATGTAATTAGAACAAAGCAAAAGAGTGATAACAATATTTGCCTTCAAAGAGATGGCAGAAAGAAATCCCCCCTATTTGCTATATTGCATATGGTCAGCCCCCCAAGAGATGCTCAGACCTCTGGCTCCCATTTGCTAACGGGGTGGGTGGGGTGGGGCGGGATGTTTGATTCTCAGCCGGTGTGCCGGTAGGCTCACGGTTGCTTACCAGGGAGGTGGGCAGGTTGCTTGGATTCCCAATGCCCTAAATTCCAGTATGGTGTGGATCTCAGGGGATACTGGCTGTACAACCAAAGTCTTGAATTGTAACCCAGATGCCAGCCTCTGTGCTTCCAGGTGGTCTCAGACACAAACGTGACCCCCAGAGAGTTCTGGAAGGAACATTATAGCACTCTTTCTGGGTGGGCTTTGCCGAGAAATCCCAGGCCACTGTGCCTAGGAGCGCTGAGACCCACCTGTGTAAGGAGAGACTGGGAAGGCTCCCGCTGACAGACTGAGTCACAGCATGCTTGGGAACTGGGTTCAAGTCAAGGGTCCACTGCACCGAGAGCTGATAATTTAGGCAGATCAGTAATGAAATGCCCTCCCAGCACCTGGTTGCTTCTGTTCTGAACTCAGTATTTGTAAATAACGGTAATTAAGAGGCAAATTATATAGTTACATTAACCAGACATGAAGTGGGCTGCATCACCCTATAGGGAGAAGAAGTTGAACAATTTTTAGGCATTGGTTTGGATATAGATTTCTAATTCAGACGTAAGTTTTACAAAGTATAGTTCCTATATTGTAAATTTCTTGGAAAGATGGTAAATATATAAGGTTGGTATATGATGAAGCAGGTGATTCATTTTATTGTCTAATACACATTTTAATTTGGCAGAAAGTTAGAATCTTCATAATCACAGTGGTTAGTGTGATTCAGTAATACAAGTTGTGAGTCTGCTGATACTTAAAAGTGGAGAAAATAGCTGATTGTAAAGTTCTCAGTCCCCTTTCTTTTCCATTTTAGTGCCATTCTTTCTTCATACTTTCTCAATGAAAGACTCAATCTTCATGGGAAAATTGGGTGTTTGCTGAGTATTCTAGGATCTACAGTGATGGTCATCCATGCTCCAAAAGAGGAGGAGATAGAGACCTTGAATGAAATGTCACACAAGTTAGGTGATCCAGGTAAGAAAATTGTACTGTAGTTTTACTTTTTTGAGAGTCTTGCTGTGTAGTTCAGGCTGGTCTCAAATTTGAGATAATTTTCCTGCCTCTGCTTCCTGAGTGCTGGAATTATAGGTGTGTGCCACCACGCCCAGCTGGTTTTTACTTTAATCAGAATTTTATGTGAACACAAGGACAGTTGTTTTACATAGCCTGTTACAGAAAATAAAAACTTGCTGTGGTCCTCTCTCCAGCTGCTTCTGCTTTTGTTCTCTAAGCTTTGTACGTCTACATAACGTGTATGTGTCATGCTGCTGCTGCTTCCTTGGTTTTAGTCATTATCTTCTATTTCTTAACTATTGCATCTGCTTAGATTTGCTTATTTCTTTACATTATTTTATCATTGCATAATTTTTATTCTCACCTTAGCCATATTGTGATCACTTTTCCCATTGTGACTGCCATCGTCTCTTCATTTTGTGTTGCTATTAAGAAATCAGATCAGCAGTTGTTTTATCTGATACATGTGACCCATTTTTTGATTTTGGAAGCATTTGGGACCTTTTTTTTAGTGTATGGTGTCTAGCCTTTCCCACCAACATGCCTACATGAGGGTCCGTGTTTTCTGTTGTACCAGGTACTTACTCAGTATTTTTGATTTGAAAATTGATGTCTTACTCTGGGGAACTGAATTAAATTGCCTTTCTTGATATTCTTTGGTTTTCTCTTAGTGATTTTTTTTCTTGCTTTTTTTTTTTTTTTTTGGTAGTACTGGGGATTGAAACCAGGGCCTCTGCCCTGCGTGGCAGCCCCAACACCACCATCCTCACAAGTGGTAAGGGTCTTGCTAAGTCACTGAGTCGCCCGGGGTTGGCTCAGTTACAGTTCTCCTGCCTTGGACTCCCAGACTGCTGGGGCTACGGGTGGACCTCGGTGCCCAGCCTTACTCTGTATCAGCTGAGCATCCAAAACTAGGTTTTCTTTGTTTCTTTTTTGATTGATGCTAGGGCTTGAACCGAGGGCTTTGTGCATACGGAGCAAGTACTCTGCCGCTGAGCTACAGCTCCAAGCCATTTATTTTATTTTGCTTTCCTCTCATTTTTACAATTTTGCCTTTATCCTCTGTCTTTTGGGAGCCTTGCTGTTATCTAGCCTATCTTCTGAGTTTCTCTTTTTAGTCTTACATTTGCATTTTATTTATTTCTTTTAGAGTAGTGGGAATCAGAAACAGGGCCTTGTGCTAGGCAGGTGCTGTACCACTGAGCTATATTCCCAGCCTTTTTTACTTTTAGATAGGTGCTTGCTAAGTTGTCCAGACTGGCCGTAAACTGGGATCTTACTGTCTTAGTCTCCTCAGGATTTCTTTCCTATGATTTTCTTTTTTTTTTTTTTCAGGTAAGGTTTTCCTATCTAGGTAGTTCAGGCTAGTCTTTTTAACTGTGTAGTCCAGGCTGGCTTTAAACTCATGGCAATCCTCCTGCCTCCGGCTTCTATTGCTGAGATTATAGGCTTGCTCCATGACTGCTATGGCAGGAAATGCAAAGTAATTTTCACTGCAGGGCATACCTTCTGTGCTCCTTGTCTAGTTCCCGGTAGTATGTTTTGTTTGTATCACTGTGTTGAAGAACATCTCACCGAATGTTTGATGGAGGTAACTCCTCTCCTCCAGGCTTTGTGGTCTTTGCAACACTCGTGGTCATCGTGTCCTTGATACTCATCTTCGTGGTGGGGCCTCGCCACGGGCAGACCAACATCCTGGTGTACATTACCATCTGCTCCGTGATTGGTGCCTTCTCAGTCTCCTGCGTGAAGGGCCTGGGCATCGCCATCAAGGAGCTGGTGGCGGGCAGGCCTGTGCTGCAGCACCCGCTGGCCTGGGTGCTGCTGCTGAGCCTGGTGGTCTGCGTGAGTACTCAGATCAACTACCTGAACCGGGCGCTGGACATATTCAACACGTCCATCGTGACTCCCATCTACTATGTGTTCTTCACGACCTCAGTTTTAACCTGCTCAGCTATTCTCTTTAAGGAGTGGCAGGATATGCCCATGGACGATGTCATCGGAACGCTGAGTGGCTTCTTCACCATCATCGTGGGGATATTCTTGTTGCATGCCTTTAAAGACGTCAGCTTTAGTCTAGCAAGTCTGCCCATATCTTTTCGAAAAGATGAGAAAGCAGCGAATGGCAATCTCCCTAACATGTATGAAGTTCTTAATAATAACGAAGAAAGCTTACCATGTGGCATTGAACAGCACCCTGGGGAAAGTGTCTCCCGGAGAAATGGAAGCCCGACAGCTTTGTAAGAAGACGCGGTTAAAGGGTGGGTCGGCAGTCCTGTTACAGTGCCGACTTTGAGTATCAGAATGCGTCTGAAAAAGCTCTGTCCTCGATGTTCTCCAAAGACAATCTTTTTTAAGGTTTCTGTAATTTGGACCAAGAAATTACTTTTCCTATATTTAAACAATGGTAGCTTACTAAAATGACCTTAGTACACAGCCGATTTCTATTAACATTGTATTATTTGTAGAGGCATTTTACATTTTGATTCTTCAAAATCTAAATGCACTAATGACAGTTTTAGGTCTATAGAAATGCTTTATTTTTTCATTGGTGATGAAGGTCTGAAATGTATATTTGTCATCCCCACCCCATCACTTTCTGGCCGTATAAGGCCTTTTGATTGTAAAAAAAGAACAAAATTATTCCAATACATTATCCTGTGATTTACCTTACCTGTAAAGTTGACTCCTGCTTGATGAATTATTTTAAGTTTGAAGTACTAGTTTAAGGGAATCCTTCATTTTAAAATGAAAGTCCTTCATGAAACAGGCTAGGGATTCAAGTGGAGGAAGCGTTTCTCAGGCTGTGCCTTGTCCCCACCAATCTGGTTTCATGCTGTTCACTGTGTGCGTCTGAGGCCTCCTCCGCAGCTTGTTCAGCCAGCGTGGGCTGCCCGGCAGGGTCGCCCCTTCACCGTCGGGCTCGGTTGATTCTTCAGTCAGAATCCCATGGTGCCTAGAACCTTCATTGCTATTTTACAGCAACTCTTGTACATTTCAGTATATTTTTATGAGTTGTATTGTCATTTAGACCTTTTAGCAACTGGGAAATAAAATCAGGAGACTGTGATGATTTCTTAAGTTTAATCCATGTTATAATAAAGAATTCAAACAGAGTTCTTAACAAAATCCAAATGCTGAAGCGTAAGTATCATTGCTGCCCAGTACCGATTAAACAAAAAGTATCATTTCTGTACCCTGTACTTTAAGAGTTCATTTAGACATCATACATTTTGTTTTCTTAGCTGTTTATGGAAATTTTCAAATGTTTAAAAAAAATGTAATGAACCCTATTCCAGCTTCAAAATCTACTTACAGCTGTTCGTTGGCCTTCAAAAGTAAACATAGTGACAGTGTCCTGGCCTGAGCAGCAGGAGCGGAGCAGGCCTGTGCCATCTGCGCCTCTCCCGGCTCACAGCCGCGGTCTGCCCCTCAGCACTGCCGGACGTGTGCAGAGCCGAGTGCAGGTGTCACCTGCGCTCCCAGGGATGGGCCTCGTGCTCAGGGTTCACAGCTTGTTTGAAACCTTTTTTTTAGGTTTTATTGGTGCTCGAAGGCGTCTGTGAGAAACCTTTTCTGCCAGCCCTCTCCCAGATTAGTCTTAAACACGTTTTGGTGCTAAGGCTGAAAGCAGGCTTTCGGTGTGCTGGGTAAGCACACTAGCACTGACCTGCACTGATGCAGCTCTCCATGCGGTCTCGTCCCGCAGGCTCCTCGCCCACTTTCGTACCGGGTCTGTCTTCTGCTTTGTACATAAAATCAGTTTTTACCCCCTGGGGATGGCAGTGCCTTTACAGAGAATGCATAACTGATACCAACAGATTCTCCATTATCTAACATTTTATAGCACTAGGAATCTTGGGTTTTTTTTGGTACCGGGGAGCTAACTCATGACCTTGCACTTGCCAGGCAGGCGCTAATGCCAGTGAGCTAAATCCCTGACCCCCTTCCTGTGTATTTTATTTGGCATGTCACTACCTTGGTAACCTAATCAGTAATGAAAATAACTTTTGTTCTATTTGCATAGGGGGAGCACAGACCCCACTTCTAATCCATAGCTGAATGCTGGCCCTAGGGTTATCAGTTTCTATCACTAGTCATTCTTAGGTAACTGTAATAGTTGGAGGTCATGGAACTCCCACCGACAGTGCAGCAGAACGGTTCATTAGCCTGTTTGCTATCTTTGAAGCCCCTGCACTTTGATGTTCCCTAGCCCAGTAGCGCAGTTTCTGTTTGAGGCAGGCTCCTGATGTTGGCCAGGGTGGCCAGGACTGTATACCACACCAGCTGCACCTGGCACTGAATTCTTAGCCCCCCCTTATTTCCGTAATCCTAGTAAGTACAGCAGGCCGGTATGTCAGATGTGACAGATCAGGTGGAGCAGCCCCAACCACGTAAGAGTTTGCTTGGTGATAGCGGGGGGAGCAGGAGAGGTTAGGGACAGGACTTGGGGCTTCTCAGGTCCCTGTGTGCAGCGCTTGCTGGCCATTAAGTCTCCCACCACATGCTAGGCTCCAGGTCATGGAAGGACACAGCAGCAGTGTCCAGGGTCTTGTGTCCAGAGTAGAGTGGTCACACACGTGAGTCTTAGGCTCACTGTTCTGCATGGAAGTCAGATGTCTGTCTGTGGTGGTGAACCGGACGTGTCCCAGGCCTGTCCCACCTCGGCCTCATGGAGGCCACTTCAATTATGGCTTGAGCCCATCTGTGCCAGCCAGGAAAGTGGCAGTAAATAAATGCACACAAATAGGTTTCGTTAGTTTTATTTCTCTAACCTGTACTCCTCAAAATTAGATTTCATCATACTTGGATTTAGTGAAAACCAAAGAATCAAGTTCACTATCTTCCAAAACACTGGCACAAAAAAGAGGGACAATGACTTAGAAAATTGTAAAACATCAGAAAAATCCTATACTACTGCTAAATAGTCATGAAGTTTAATGGTACTTGGCATAGGATTGTAATATAATTAAAAGGTATTATGTTTATTAAGGGAAAAAAATGAACTTAGCAGTGTTACATGGTATAGCCAGCTGCTGGGACATTCTATAGGAAACCCGAAAAAAACATGGCAGCACTTAGCAGCCAGTATTCTCAGCATATACAATTTTAGTCTAGAAAAATAATTTTATAAAATAAACTTTTAGATCAAAAAGTACCCCCTTGAACAAGTACAGAGATACTGAAAAGTCCCTAGAACCCACTAAGCAGTTTCAGAAAGAGAATGGGCCATCAGTTGCCCCACGGGGCAGCCTGCCCCTCAGCTGCTGGCCAGAGACTGGTGGATGGGTGGCTGGAAGCAGCGCACGTGCTCCACAGGGGTGCTTTCCCCGTCACCCGACTTCAGGTACTTGTCCAGGATGGTGATGATCTCGTCGTTGAGGATCTGGAACTTGCGAATCCTCTCCACCATCTTCTTCAAAGGCTGCAACAGTTAAGGTCAGGGCATTTTATTATTAACCCTTACACAGGTACTTTGTGACTCAAAATGTTAGGATTTTCATATTTTCTCAGAAAAACTACATCAGACTATATTGGAGCACTGTATTTTAAATGCTGCTATTGTAACAGTGAATATACTTTCAGTTTAAAAGCATTTTTCTGTTGTTTTCATGCTGCCACATGTAGCTTTGCAAACTCTAAAGCATATTCATTCTACAAATATCCACGGCGCCATGTACTGTATGCCACTGTATGCTCAAAGCTGGGACTACAAAGACAAAGACAGTGTATTCAGTAGGGAAAGACCAGTAAAACACTAATTCTAGACTTCCAGAGTGGCAACACTGTGGAAAGGTTTGGCCGACCTTGCTGTGATAGATCTGGATAAAGAATAACATTAAAACACAAACTTTTACAAATACTGGTGGTTGTTAACACAGAAAACCACGGTGCTGGCATGAGGCAGGCTGGGCTGAAGCTGGCACCCTCTGATTAGTCGGCACCAGCCCATGGCAGTGAGCAGGAGCAACGCAAATCTGGAGAGGAAACTCATCTGAATTAAGTTCTTTTTAGGAAATACTAGAATTCAAAGATTTAAATTATCAGTTACAACCAAGATTGGTACGACCTAGGTGCAGTGAAATTCATAGATTCTCGCTGCTGTGCTGACGCTGCGGCAGCGCAGTGAGAGAAGAACTAAATTGAAAAAAATGAACATACAACTTTTGGATTGGAAGGCAGATGAGGCAGAGCTCAAGTAAGTTACCTGCAGACACATGAAGAAGGGACGAAGCAGCGAAAGCCAAGGAGGTGGCATGTGGCAGCTGCAGCAGCCCTAAGATGTGCACACCCATGCCCTGCACCCACTCCTCTGCCTCACAGAACAGGCTGGGTAGATACGCTAAGGTCATCAACCTTTAGTCAGGAAGAGAAGGCCTCCTGGACCGTCCAGCAGGACCCACCCTCACTCCGTGGGCAGAGGAAGAGCCATGGCAGCGGGCAATGCTGGAAGGTGAGAGGGCCTGGCCCACTATAGCCGTGCGAAAGGCAAGAGATCGACCATGGGGCTGGCAGCCAGCAGGAAGTGGGGACCTTGTTCGTACAAGTACAAGGATCTGAAATCAGCCACCTGCCTCCACGGGGTGGAAGATTCATCCGAGTCTCCAGGGCAAATGCAACACCACTGCCGTGCGGACGGCAGCTTGTAAGGCTGAGTGGAGAGATCTGGGAGCGTACGACCTAGGTGCAGTGAAATTCATAGATTCTCGCTGCTGTGCTGACGCTGCGGCAGCGCAGTGAGAGAAGACGAACGGCAGGGGAGGGAGAGTCGCAGGGCTAGTGTCTAACGGGTTCCAAACAACAGAAACGGAAGGCAGGCGGCAGTATTCCTAAAGATCATTTCAAACTACCAGGAGCACTATTTTCTACAGTTGCACTGTGTAAGGAATCCATGAGGTGACAAAAGACAAAGCACACCCTTAGTTGTAGAGAAGACAAAGACCAATAATAATCTGCACACAAGCTAAGTCGGGCTGCGCACTCTGAGGAAAAAAGAAAATGGGAGGGTTGGTTGTTTGCTTGCTTTGGTGCTGGAACTGAACTCAGGACCTTGTGCTTGCCAGGCAGGCGCCTGTGCCACTGAGCTAAATCCCTAGCCCCTGTTTTTTCTTTCCAAACTGCCAAACTGTTACTTGCCAGTTATATTTAGGTTCACTTGAGTGACGAAAACAACATTTCAGTTGGTGAGACCTTATTGCTACAATAAAAAATACCCACTGGCAGGCCTTTTGGCCAAGGGAGAGGCGGCTCTGGAGGCCCCGGCTACATACCACATTTTTGATGATCTCGTCCTTGCCGTCGTGCTTCTGGACCTTGAGGAGATGGTAGCAGAAGTCCAGCACTGCAAAGCGCCGCTGCTGCCCCAGCAGCACAATGATCATGCAGCCGGCCCAGTGCAGTCCGTCACCAAAACACTGCCTACGAGCAAGAGCACACAGCGGTCAGGGCACAGACGGACTCGGGAAACCATCCTACAGGCCCTCCAGGTCCACAATCGCCATCCACGGCCTCAGCAGGACCCTGAGCAGCAGGTCCTTTCTGGGCTTTGTAGTTTCTGAACTCGGGGATGCTGCTTCCTAACCTTTCTAAGTCCACAAGGGCAGAGCGACATTAGGGACCCACTACCCAGAAACGTGCAGTCCCGATCTGTGTTCAGGGGCTCAGGGATGCTAGTCCTGGGTCCTTGGCGTCAAGAAGCCCCACTCTGTGGCACTGAAGCAGCTTGGTGCATGTCTGATCCCTTCCCAGGATCCTTGCCCTACTGCTGTGTCCACTCCCCCTGGCCTTGCCCTCCTCAGCACACCACACAGCACACACTTACTCCACCGTGAACTCATGCGTCCCCACGGGAATGCAGTACACGAACTGCATGGCGCTCCACAGCCTGTGGAACTCCACGCACTCATCCACATGCATGACCCCGTTGCTGGGGAGAGGCCCGCGCCAGATGGGGTCGTCCAGAAAGGTCCGGATCCGTGTCAAGATGACCTCGAACATAGACAGGCCACAGCAGAGGCGCTCCTTGGTCAGCAGGTCCCCCTCCCTCGCGATTGCAATTTGCTGCAGAAAGCACAACCAGGCGTGGTACTGTTTATGACTCAGAAATTACTTAGCTGGCAGAAGAGGATGCATGGAAGCAAGCAGCAAAGACGAGCTTCGTAATTACGTATCCCACAGGACTGATGGGTTCACAGTCATGGGAGACTGAGCTCTTCTCAACTGCTAGTGACTTTGCCCCCGGGCACATCTGGCAGTGTGCGGAGACAGTTTTGGGCATCAGTGTGGTCGAGTCTACTGGCATCTAACAGGCAGCGCTCAGGGTTGCTACTCTATGCCCTGCCACGCACGGGATGGCGCCCTCGGGATGGCGCCCTCAGGACGGCAGCGCGCAGAGGCTGAGGGACGGGTGCAGCACGAGCAGGCGTGGAATCGCAGAACCTGCCCGGATGCCCTGTTACTTCTCCCCTTTCTTCCGCTTTAAGAGAAACCTTTACAAAATGCCTTAAGAACAGATGGCCAGTGACAGGTGACGTTTGCTGTGGAGATGTGAGTTGCCAGGTGATGTGAGGCCTCATTTGCAGTGCACACACCCTGGAAAGTGGTCTCTGATGTGGGATCCCCTTGAGCTGGGGGGCCGCTGCCCACTGATCCCAGGGTAATTTCCTGACTGCCCCATCCCCACTGCAGGCCCACGGGGGATGCCTGGCTTGAGGCCGGGGCAGCCACAGCATACTTCACCTACCTGTGGGGTCCCCAGCCTCTCAATCAGTGGGACGAGATGCAGGGGGGCGTACTTAGATTCCAGCCTTTTCATTTTAGCATCAAGCCTCTCACCCTCTGCAGTGGGAAAAATATTTTATTATGCTTTCCAAGAAACAACATGAAAATTTTGCTAAAAAGATTGTTAATGTGTCTTAGAGTCTCTTTGGAAGGAAATTTTGCAGAACAAATTTGATCTTTCAATTCAAAGGGACAGATTTGCTTAAGGTAATGTTTCCACTTGGGGGGTCTGCCTTCACCTGGGCCTGGTGCAACTCCCTCATACAATAAACTCAGAAGAGCAAAAACAAAGCCCAACAGAACTGATTTGTTAAATACTCATGTTTTAAACTTACTGCAAATTTCAAATGAGCTATAGCTGAAGAGTACAGTGAGGCTCTTCAGCACTCTGCTGAGACAAAAGTCAGCCCCTGGCCACACATGTTTTATCCATGCTCACCCGGCCCTACTCCCCTGCCATTCTGAAGCAAATCCAAGGCTTCGTTTCAGCACGAACATCTGTTACTCATTAACGGGGTTACATCCCACAGCTGCCCCCTTGTCCCAAGTGTGGTTAAAGGACCTGAAGTCACCCCAGCAGAAGCAGCGGGCTGCCTGGACTCCAGGCTGGAGATACAGGCTCACCTTTCACGTGGACTCGTGGCAAGATGTTCTGGAAAGGGGCCGCGTGCAGCAGGTCACACACTTCCTCTAAAGACTGCGGGAGAGAGGGAAGGGGTGTTAGAAGTGCTGAGAAACCTGCTGGAGGCAGGAACACTTGCCACCCAGTGTGAAAGCAGCTGTGCTTCAGGGCCTGTCTTTTGAACACAACTCTGCCCTAGCAGAGTCCTCAGGCCCACAAAAACAGATGCTTTAAGCAGCAACATTGCAACAATCTCCCCAGGTAGGTGTAGAAAAACCCTGAAACTGTGACAGTTTTTGTTTCTCAAATGCAGGGAACAAATTTCAAATAAGTAGCCATAAGAAAAAAATGCTATTTTATAGCCTTGCTTCTCAGGGTCTCCATGGAAACCTCCCTAGCAAGACGCTTCCCAGCCCCCCTGGTGGGTGCCATCCTACCATAACAGGAATGAGGCCAGGCACTCACCAGGCTCTGCTCGATCAGCAAGCAGAAGAGCACGGCGTTGCCCACCTCCCGCAGGTTCTGGAAGCACACAGTCTTGAGCTCCGCATACTCCACAATGTCCTTCAGCTGGTGGTGGAAGAACTCCAGGATGCCTGTGGGCAAAAGCAAGTGGGGTGCTGGGGGGCCGGAGGGGCAGTGCCCTAGCACCCCAGTGCCACCGCAGCTAGATGTGTACTGGTGATGGGGACAGCACAGCATCCAGTCCTGTGCCGTGATGGGGACCACTTTCTGTGCAACCTCATGGCTTCAGAAAGGCAACGACAGCAGGCACCACAACACGGCAGTACAGGGGAGGGGCAGCTCCACCAGCTGCCGCAGAGGCAGACAGGACTCTGACAGATCACCACACCTTGCAGGCACTAAAACGAACGCCCCCACCTGTCAAGGGTGGATGCAAACCACAGCCATCATCAATCACATGAGGAAAGTGCACCCTCTCCCCCACCCGGTTCCAGAGAAGGGCAGCGCTTCCCCAGTGCCCAGACAGCAGAACACAGAGCGCAAAAGCGCAGACACGAAGACTGGAAAGACAGCCAGCACTCCTGATCTATTCATTCAGCGCAGACAGAGCCAGGCAAAAGCCAACAGGCTGATTCCAACATGCACATAAAAGGCAGAAGCCTCAGCAAGGCCACATCACCCTGGAGAGCACAAAGTTGGGAATGAAACCCACTTCAGTGGAGGCCCTCAACCCCAGGCCGTGCCGAGGGCCACTCCTCAGGGCCCTGTCTGCCCACGTGCCAAGACAGCCCTTCCTCACCACAGCCCATGCCCCTGCTCCTGCTGCCGTGGCACCTGCCAGGTGCCAGTGTGGCCATCGCACTGCGTGAAGAACCCTAGCGGGAGGGGATGGCTTTCCCTGGGCTGAAATGTACCCAAATGGCCTCCTCTACCGTGTTTAAAGCTCCCATTGTGTCATTTTATTGCCCAACATCATTCTTCCACTTTCTGATGTGCTGAAATTGGATTCTTCTAAGCAAGGGCTGGTCACAGTACACTTAATTTCCTTCATTGGGCCCCTCACTGCTCCTCAGACACCACCAGCAGCCATATCCAGGCGCCAGGCTGCACTGGTGGGCTGCCTACAGGTCAGTCTCCATCAGTCACCCATGTGTGGGCCCACGTCCCCAAAGACAAGGCCAGTGTTCAGCTGTGCAACTTACAGAAGAAGCTGTCTCGACAGAGACGGAAGCCAGCCCTAACTGATGGAGGCCCCAGCTCAGCCATGAACAGTGCTCTCTGAAACCATTAACGCTGCACACTTAGAGAGCCCAGCAGCAGCAGTTCATGTGCAGTGACCACACAAGCTGCCCAAGAGCCTCACAGCCTGCAAGCGGGTTATGCTGGAACCAGAGGGACGACTGTCTGGCAGACAAGGGAAGGTGCTGCCTCAGAGGCTCGGTGGCCTCAGTCCAGGAGGGAGGCAGGACCTGGCACAGGCAGGCTCCCTGCACTCTGGCTCGGTCAACTAGGGGAGCACAGTGTTCAGGGGTTTGACATCCTCAGCACCAAAACCGCTGGCCGACACACCTTGCCAGTTTCCGTACCTAGGACAGGGGCCTCTGCACCCTTCCCCCCACACGCTTCCTGGGGAAGCGGGTAGTTGTTACACGGGCTCTGGTTTAGGCTCTTTCTCTCCTACCCGGGGAAGGCAAAGCCAATTCTTCCCAATAATGTCAGCTTGCTTTCCCTGCTGTGCCAGAGCGCTGAGCTCCCCTTGCCTCGATGCCATCACGAGCACCACAGCCCAGGCCCCAGACTCACCAGGAGAGCCGTACTCATGCCGGGGCAGGCGGCAGATCTTGGGCATCACTTCCATCAGCGTCTTCACATACTGCAAGATCGTGCCCTGGAGCTGGGGAGACAAGGGCGGCATTGGCTGCAGCATGCATTGTACACACGCGTCTATCACAGAAGGCGCAGCGGTGAGCGTCTATAGCACTGCTCTGGCAGGGGAATGAAATGCCACTGGGCAAAAGCAATGGCCAGGTGTCTTCACGTGGCTGACTACACTGATGCTGCAAATCGCAGTGCCCACCTGAGATACAGGGGCACTGAGGGTGCCAGGAAGAGGGCAGGAGAGCTGGGGCCACTGACACCAAGAGCGCCTGCAGCCCAGGGACAGCAGACCTCCCAGGACAGCCCAGAGTGCCTGGGCTCTTCTGCTGGGTCTGGTACAGCTTCAGGGCCAGGCTCTGTCACCTCCATGCCCAGTCATGGGCCAGGAATCCCCGCACTTTCCAACGTGCCACCCAATGTGCAGGCAGAATTTCCTGCCGGGGTCCTGGCAGAGCCTGGGCAGGGCCTAGGACCAGTGACGGGACTCAAACTCAGGATCTCACGCTTGCCAGGCAGGCACCATGAGCTAAATCCCCGGACCTTCTAATTAATTTCAATCCTGACCTGTGCAGTTGTAACTTAACTTAGAGTTTTGTTAATTTTTGTCTCCCTTTAAGTGCACAGCCATCTCATTTCCTTGATAGATTGCTACTCAATTCAGACCACCACAAACGCAAGTTTCAAGCTTTCTCTTGACTAGTGGTTCAATCATGGGACAGACACGGAGATAAAGAATATTTTCTTATAAGACAGACACTGTTTTGATAATTAAAAGTGCCTTCTGTGAATTAATTAAAATAACCTGGATCCACTCTGGCTGTTTTTAAACGACAGGGTCAGGCTGGCTCCAAACTCCTGGGCTCAAGTGACCCCCGTCTCAGCCTCCTAAGTAGCTGGACTCACAGATCACAGGTGTGGTGGATCACCTTTCGTGAATCAGGAAACATGGGGGAGAAGTGAAAGTATCATAAGTGTGGGAAACTAAATGGAACCATTCACCTGTTCAGAGACCAGCCCTGGCGGCTCGGGCCGGTGAGGCCGTGCCCTGTGAGGGAAGTGCCTGCGGGGAACTCACCAGGCTCTTGACGACCTTCAGCAGCTCTTCCATGACCACGGCAATGCCCTGGTAGCCGAGCAGCCGGCAGATGACTTGAAAGTGTGGCGGCCCCACAAAATTCCGGTAGCTGCCGTAGATGCTGGAGTAGGCCAGGTTCAAAGCCTGGGGAGCGAGGGTTGGAGTGTTAGGCAAGGCCCCATGCGCGCGCGCGCACACACACACACACACACGAGAACAGCAAGATGGCTCAGCACAGCATTCTTGGGTAAGGAGACCCAGTGACTCTTGTGTAAACTATGCTGCCCTTACAGGCAGGAGATCTGCAACAGCCAGGAAAAGCAAACTCGCTGAAACAGATCCCGATGGGGCAGTGGGGCCTGGGGAGAGCAGCGCCTTGGCAGGGAGGGCGAGGACAGTGCAAGCGGTGTGCGCGGAGGGACCCGTGCTTCCCTAAGGCTGCAGGTGCAGAGCACGCGGAGACCCTAGAGGAGCGTTGGGTGCTGCGAGTGTCCCTCTCCTCGCTTCCTTAGCCTGCAATGTTAGTTTGTATTTTCATTCAGTTGACTGTATGTTTTTTCCAGGTGACTGTATTTTGTGATTTCCCTTGAGACTGCTGCTTTGCCCATGGTTTATGGAGAAGCATGCTAATTTTCAAGTGTTCAGAGATTTTTAAAATCTTTCTTTTGTTAAGTGATTTCTAGTTTGAGTTTACTGTGGTTAGAGAACACGATACGATTTCAGTTCTTCCAGTTTTGTGCAGTCTCCTTGATGGGCCGGGATGTGGTCTGTCTGGGTGGGTGTCCGTGGCCGGCTGCAAGGATGCAGCTGTGCTGTGGGTGGGCTGCTGGGTGCGATCGGTCAGACCCCATCGCTGTACTGTGCAGTTCAGCTCTTCTCTGCCGTTGCTAACTCTGCATTGCTTTTGTCAACTACAAGGGGGAGTGGCGTCCTCGGGTGGAGGTGTTCATTCGTCCGTTCATGTCTGTCAGCTTGGGTGTGCAGTACAACAGCCCCGTGAGCCAGCCTCTGTCTTTGCACTGTATTTAGATCCCATCTGTCTATCAATAGCATGGTAGTAGAGACTGATCTCGGGGTCTCACACTGAGCGTGAACCACCCCTTTTTTATTTTGAGACAAGGTCATCTAAGTTACTCAGTCTGCTGTCTAACTTGTGATCCCCCTGCCTCAGTCGTGAGGCAGGAACTGCCTGTGCGTTCATCGTGGGGAGCTGGCACATGTGCAGCCCCGCTTCCTCTCCCAAACTCACCTCCCTCCATTTCTTACTCATTCTTCCTGCCTTCCTGTGGGCTCAGTGTGCAGAAACCCCCCGGACAGAGCGCCCCGCACACACCGCGCAAGCCCAGGGAGGACTGCGGAGTCTGAGCCGGGCTCCTCCAGATGCCAACGGTGCATCTTTCCCCATGGGACTCTGCTTGGTTCTTTTGCTCTAGTAAAGTGTAACTGTGAGCACAAATGACTAAGTCCTTCTAGTACATCACTGGATTTGTAGGTGGTCGTGACCAGCTGACCCCCCCAAAGCAGAGCCTGAGTGTCAGCTGATCATGAGGACTATGGTGACTGTGATCCTGCCACGCCTGTGCAGTCAGTCCCGCGCCAACTCCGACTGTGGCCAGACTTGGAAGAGCCACAAGCCAGCCCTGGGCTCAGACACCCACCGCAGCCCTGTCCTCAAAGCTCAATGTCTGAGCCCTAAATGCTGAGGTTCTGAGTAAGATATTTGTGGGTAAAAAGTTCAATGCGTAAAAAACCCAAAAGCACGTGAAAATCACTGGAGAATCTCACAAGCTCGTTTCATGTGAGAACCTTATTCCCAGGGCTGCCCTGGCCAGCCTGGCCTCCGGGGCACCTCTCCCCAGCAGCGGTTCTAGGCTTCACTGCAGACAAGGCCAGCCCTGGGAGGACACGTCCCAGGGACAAGGCGAGTGTCAGGCAGCAGGCAGAGCTGGCCAGTGAGGGTGGGTCAACAAGTAGCACACACACAACACTGAAGACCCCGCGGAGCAAAGCACAGCCCAGCACAAGCAGCCTGGTGGCCGGGATCCTGCCCGACAGCCAAGGATGCGGTCCCCACCCTACAAGGCCACCATTAAATTCGGGAGTGAGGTAGGGTCTTCGTCTTTGGGCTGGGGCAGCCTTCCAGCAGCAGGGGGAGTACAGGCCAGCACTGCCCGTGGTGTACAGATCGAGCCCCCGGCACCCCTCACTATGGAGCACTTCCTTCACTTCTTCCTCCTGGATCCTAAGCGTGCAGTGTGCACAGCTGTCCCACGGTGCCCTGCCAGGCCCGGGCTGCTGCCACTGCTGCTGGAAACAGTGAGGGTTCCCACGCCCCTCGCCACCCCTCCCTGTCACCTCTGTTCTGCACCTGTAAGTGTGGGCGAGTAGTTCAGCTGTGCTGATTAGGAGTCAGAAGCAAAGATGTCTGTGCATGTTCTGCTCAGACAGGTTTTCCCCTAAATACTCCCGAGGCCTGGCTGGCTGAGTCCACGAGCACAGGTGCTCAGTAACCCTGTGGGCAGCTGTCGAGTTGCATCAGGTGCTCAGGACCAGAGGCTGCTGGCCACATGAGGGAGTCAGGGGCTCTCCCCGCCCGTCTCGCCAAACCCCCTGGACTCTGCCGTGCACTTTCTTAATGTGTTCTTAAGCCTGTAAACTCCCTGACAGTCTCACTTGTTTCAACAGCACAAGTGAGACCGGCATGCTCCAGCACCTACCACATGG
Organism: Dolichotis patagonum; assembly: GCA_004027295.1. NCBI lineage: Eukaryota > Metazoa > Chordata > Mammalia > Rodentia > Caviidae > Dolichotis > Dolichotis patagonum. Next base: position 7,306 of record PVJX010010874.1, on the reverse strand, counting down.
CCACAGCGACGTAAGCACTATAAACTAATTCCAAAGGATACTTTTTCCAGTTGTCTTTCTCTTCCTTTCTCCTTCCCCTTCCCCCTTTTCTTGTGTCTCTTTGAGACAGCATCTCACTATGCAGTGTAGACTAGCCTTAAACTCACTTTGTAGCCCACGCTGGCCTGGAACTCACAGTGATCCTCCTGCCTCAGCCTCCCCAGTGCTGGGATTACAGGCCTGCGCCGCCACAAACGTTTTTGATACAGCGTCTCGCTATGTTGCCCAGGCTGACCTCATTACTGGGCTCAAACAGTCCTCCTGCTCCAACCCCTGCGTAGTGTCACCATGCTAGTGTCTAGCTTAAATTACTGCCATGTTTCAGAAAGATGTTAATCAAATGGAAGAAAAAATACATCTACAAAGCATGATACATTTAAGTCACTGCAACCAAACTGATTTAAATTAAATTTCAAGCCAGCACAGTATCTGTAGTCCCTGCTACAGGAGGATGGAGGCAAGGGAACCACTTGAGACCAGGAGTTTGAGACCAGTGTGGACAATACTTTAAATTTCAAAATATGCTTCATTATGATAATGTAGAAGAAAGTACACAAAATAGTCAAACAAAAAAGAACCTACCTTGGATCCATGTAAATACTGGGGCTGTGCATTAGGTTGTTTATCTCTTTGAAATTCCTGGGAAAATGGTAACACTGTCCGAACAAACCTAAACAAGAAAGACGAAGAAGAAAAGAGAACACGAACTTCAACGCTGGCTCTTCAAGTTCAGAACTTTCCCTTACCCATTATCAGAACTTCTCCCAGCGAACTGGTGTCAGCATCAGCTGTCGTAAACCAAGAACCGTTGCGTGGACTTGACACAAACTCTCTGAAATACAGCAACTGTCCGCAGTTCGAGAGCCACAGCAGGAGCCCTGGAGCCCACAAACGCGGTCCCCAGACTCGGGAGAGGCTGCCCCAGGGGCCCAGAATCACCCGAGCCCCGCACAATCCTTCGGTGGGTGTCAGGTGGGGATGACAGTGAGACCACCATCCCAGTCACCCTTGTCACTAGCTCCGGGTTAACAGCAAAGAAACATCAGCTTCTGTGACCAAACTCGGTCAAGAAATTCCATCTTTATCATGGGTCAGGGGTGTTTTAAATTAAATGGTAAACTTTCAGGCAGAAATGTGAAGGCCGGCAGGCACTGTCACCTCAGCAGGTCTTTGAAGGTCAAGGAAGACACACAAGGCTGGAGTGGGTGTGCACACCTGTGATCCCAGTGTTGGGCGGAAGGACCGTTAGTTTGAGGCCAGCCTGGGCAACTTAGTGCCTCAGGCCCTGTCGGGGGAGGCCTCGTGGGAAGAGGGAGGAAGCTCACACTTCGAGCGTTAAGTATCATTCCCCACCACGAGAACCATGCAGAGACCACAGGCCGCAAGGATCAAGCAGAAGTACAAGAGGAGCCCGGACCCTCTTGTGTTCAGAAGGCAGGGCGCGCCCAGAATGGCGCAGGTGCCCAGGGTGACACAGGCGTCATCGGAGAGGGCTGCTGCCCAGAATGAGACCGGTTTGAGTCCAAAAATCTACTCAAGCCAGTTGCCGGTCACAGCCTGAGTTGGAACCCCTGATCATTACTGTTCAGAAACAGACTGATAAAAGTGCTAACACGTACACCACATTGCCAACAGGTGTGTGTGGGGGCAATAAAGACTAGGGGCTCCCTGCTGTTCAGAGTATCAGGCAGAAAACAGGAGGACGGAGTGGGCAGTGATGGGAGGTAGAAAGAATGAAAATATGTTCATGTGTCTGTTCACCAGATGTGTATGTACAAATTATGTTCTGCAGACATGTACTAAAAAAATATCGGCACAGTGGTGTACACCTGTAATCTTAGCCCTTTGGAGGCTGAGGCAGGAGGATCACCCAGAGTTTTAGGTGAGCATGGGCTACATGGTAATCTCAAGGGCAGTCTGTAAAACATGCTGAGACTTTGTCCCAGAAAACACCACCACCAAGGGACTCACTGGTGTTCAGTCACTAGAGTGGCACCTGACTCAGGTGCACAGCACTCACGGGAGCTGGAACCATGGGGTGATTTACACAGGCGCAGCTTGAAGTCTCCGATCATCCCCCACAACTCGCTCAGAGCTCAAAGAAGAATGGTGCCTCAACACTGGGAAACCAGGCCGCCCTCCCTCCCCCGGGGTGTGGGACTCCACATGTCACTCGGGACACAGTCTCAGGTGGCCATCCCCCAGCCAGAGCCCTGCCGATCCCCAGGAGGCCTTTCTCAGGGGGTCGCAGCGTGTCAGCCGACAGCGTGCCAGTGGAGACAGGGCACGTGTGCCCAGCAATAACGAAGTCCTGGCTTAACCCAAGAGGCTCTCGGAACACCTACAGGCCGGAATTCAGTCCTGGGGCCTAACTCTAGCCCTGAGCTCCACAGCCACCCTCACGGCCTCGAGGCTGCTCCAGCCACTCACACCGAGTGCAGTGCGTGTGCAAACAACTCAGGCAGGCGCGGCTTCCGGGGGCGCCACCCTCCCCAGGTCCTCACATCTAACACGACGTGGATGCTACACGAGCGAACTGTCCTGTGCCAGTCAGAAGGTAATGACAAGGAAAGACATGTGTGCGTATTGGCACAGATGTAACCTGAGTACTTCTGACCATGGTTGGTGGAATCCATGCATACGGAAGGCCAACTGCATACCAAGAACTCCAGAAGGAAGACACTGTCACAAGGGGGATTCCCCCAACCCCCATCTACGTACCTATCTGGCAATAACTGTGCAGCATTATTTGAATAATAAAAATAATCTTCAGCTTTGTAACAACTTAGTGCATTTTGGAAAGACAGGCGCCTTAAAGATAAACTAAAGGTGGACGAATCATCTCCAAGTTCTGTTTTGGGGGACCATGTATGGCCAGGCCCCAAAGCCTGTGCCAGGGCAGTGCCTGGGCTCCTCTACCTGCAGCTCCAGAGCCAGGTGTGTGCCCACTGCCCCTGCCTAGGATGGGCACCAGCAGTGGAGCCATGAAAAGGGCTGTGCGACACGTGGCCTTTGACACTTCACCTGCCCAAACCAGACCCACTCCCTGCGTGAAGCACAACCACAGGCTGGGCTCCTGCGAATACAGAGGACGGCGCCCCAGGGTCCCCCTCCCAGCTCTGGGATGTCTGCAGTGGCAGGCACACGCACACGCGCTGACCAGCCCTGGAGCCCGGCTTGGTGCAGAGATCTGCCCCCACTGGGCAGTCGCTGCAGGGCGCACCAGTCAACATTACTTGGGCCCCATTATGACACTGCAGCCACTGAGCCCTCAAACCAGCTGCTTCACAATGACACAGCAGTAAGATGGCAGGAAGGAGGGAGGCCATCTAAGGGACTGTCCACACACAGCCTCTCGGGCTGGACAGCACAGCTCAGACCCAGTCCCAGGAGCCCTTCCCAAAGTGCACCCCAAAACTCAGTCTGGAGCCGTGCTCTCCTGCCAGGTTCCAGGCCTGACCCTATCCCACAGCCCCCACGTGCAAAGCCAAGGCCACCTGCCCGATGGCCAGTCCAGGGCTGCACTTGCAAAGAAAGAAACGGGGAGGGTGTGCACGTAGTAGACGGGAGACTGTAGCTGGGGCGCCTAGGGAAAGCAGACCGGGGCGCCCGGGCCGGCAGTCGGGGCGGTGTGGACTGTCCCGCAGCGCGCACGCTCACCGGTTGGTGGAGCCGTTGTAGCAGTAGTTGGGCAGGAAGTCGTAGTTGAGCTCCCAGAAGACGTGCAGGGTGATCCTTCCATAGGGCGCCGACACGTTGTGGTTGGCTTCCCGAAACATGGCATCGAAGCTGTCCAGGGTCAGGTACCTGCTCAGCAGCCTGTGGGTCATGCGGTTGATTTCCAAGAGGCCATCTAGCTCCTGCAGCGTCAGAGGTGGTATGAGGACCAAAGCAGGCCTGGCAGGAAGGGGCACGGAGTCCTCGGGCGCCCAGCACCCGGGAGGACGCGGCCCGGAGCACAGGGCGCAGACTCCGAACAGAGCAAGAACTTGCTTCTCACCGTGTCCTCCCCAAGCCCTGCCCCCAGGCCACCAAATGCTTCCCACCCCCTCTGCCCTCCTGCCACCTTGCAGAGTCCAAGTGGATGTGGATGTGTCCTCACCTCCTCCTGCCACCACCACCTGACAACGAGCAGGCCAAGCCCTGAGCCCATCCACCCGCAGCTCGAGGGAGCTGCACCGCACTTGCTCAAGGCTCCAGACTGAGTCCCATTTCGGTCACGCACCGGGCTTGGGTGTAACTCAGCAGTGGAGCGTTGGCCTAAGATATACAAGGTCCTACATTCACTGCCAAAAAGCACAGGCCAGCTGCCAGAGGTGACAAGCATGCACACCCATGGCCGTGGGAATGCCACTGACAGCCATCCCGCCACGGTTCACTTTGCAAGGTTTCAGCTACCCACAGTCAATCACAGTCCAAAGATTCTACGTGGAATATCCCGGAAGTAAACAGGCCATAAGTTCTGAATAACTTTTATTACACAGCATTATTCTATTTTATTATTAGTTATTATTGCTTATCTCTTACTGCACCTAATATGTAAGTATCACAGGTAAATCAACATGATTAAAATAATTTCTCATAGTTCTTTTCCTTTTTCTGTTGTAACTCTGAATAAACTTAAAATTACATATATGGCTTGCATTAACTTTCTATTGTACGTCACTGATCTGAGTCAGAGCCCGAACAATAATTTTTGTCAAAACCTTACTTGGCCAGTTGTAATTAAAATACATGGCCCAGTTCCAAATTCTACTCGTAAAGAGCAGACGTCGGGGCCGAGTCCCGCCAGCCGAGGAGCAGTGGACGAGCACTTCCACCCTACACGTGCAGGGTGAGCAGGTGCCTGTGCGCTCTGCCCAGCGGGGCCCTCGGGAACCACGCCCCTCTGTGTCCCCACATCAGGAACCACTCCCAGCAGCTCTGTGCGTGGACTGGCTACAAAACCCGTGACGCAGCTTCCTTTCCTTGAGAGCTGGCCAAGGTCTGAGGACAGTTAGATTGCCTTCCCCGATTCCTCTGCGAGACAAAGGACCTTTTCTTCTCCTTAAGGTCTGATACTTCACTGCAGTGTTTCTTGATGCTGGCCATGTGGACAGTCTCCCAGGTCTGGGACACCTGCGCTGAACGGACTGTGTGGAGATGTCATCTGACTTGCACAGGGTCCTCATCCCAAGTGAAAGAGAAGATGCTCTGTTACCACACCTGCACTGTCAGACCTCACTGCTGAGCTGAGGGGCCCGAGCAGATGCTTGCAGTGGCCCACAGATGGACGTGAGGCCGATTTGATGAAAGAGGGTTGAACAGCTCATGAATCTGTTGAATACCGTACTCCAAAGCAGAATGGATGTATATGTTTCTGCCTCATCATAATGTCAACAAACTATGAAAACTTGGGAACCGTCTGTGCTTTGAAGTTGTCTTCTATCTTATCAGTGTGGTCTCCAAATAAGAAATAAAATCTTTGTTCTATTCAGTTGAGAACTTCATGAAATGCACGCTGATCTTTGTTATCTTCTATATCATTTTCTCTCAGGTCTTTTTCTTTGCCTTAGCTTTCTGACTTAAAAACATTTTCTAGGGCCCGGGGGTTTAGCTCAGTGCATAAGTGCCTGCTTGGCAAACTCAAGGTTGTGAGTTTGATCCCCAGCACAAAACAAAACAAAACATTTTCTTTGTTCCTCTGTATCTCTAAAGTCATGACTCATTGTGTGCTTTTCTGATGCATTTTAGTTTTTGAAATTATTTGTTTTTAAAACTTATATGAATTCCATCATCTTCAGAACTGCTGTCTTTTTTGTTGTCTAGCTTTTATAAAATTTTGATTCATGCTGTTCTTTCATAGCAAACATACTTCTTTATCTGTAGTGCAGGGACTTGAACCCAGGGCCTCTTCTCAAGCACTCTTTCACTGACCTACAACCCTATCTCTTCTCCCTCTTTTTCTGAGACAAGGTCTCACTAAAGTAAACAGGCTGGCCTCAAACTTGCAATCCTCCTGCCTCAGCTTCCCAAGTGCTTGAAATTGCAGGTGTGTACCACCAAGTCTGGCTGCAGCTGCCACTCTAATTTCTTTTTAGCTCATTGTAAAGATTAGGTTACGGCTTTCAGTCAAGGCTGCTGTGCACACAATCTTTCATGGTCTGCAGACGTCGCTGTGCACCGATGCCTCCTTCTTACTAGCTGCACCTCCTAGCGCTGGCCATGACCCGTCTGTGGCTGAACCGCCAGGTGAAGGGCACTCACTGATGCCCGGGACGCAGAAGTGGCCATGGCCAGGGCAATGTCCCTTGTCCTCACACATGCTGATGCTGAGCATTCACTTTCTTTTTTTTTTTTTTTTTTTGGTACCGGGGATTGAACTCATGACCTCATGCTTGCCAGGCAGGCACTTAAGCCACTGAGCTAAATCCCCAGCCCGAGCATTCACTTTCACATGCGGTGGTGCTGAGGTGGGCGCGAGTAGGAAGGATCTTTTCTTTGTGTCAATCTTACCACGCCAGGCTCATTCCAGAAATTCACACGGTGACAGCTTGGCTACATGAAGTGACCCCCAAAGGCTCACGCATTAAAGACGGGGTCCCCAGCACCGCAGTGCACAGAGTGGGACCCTGGAAAGGTGTCTGGATTACAAGGCCTGGCTTTAGGAGTGGATTACCCCACGACAGGTTCCTGAGTTGATGGAGCTGTTGGGAAGTGATGGAAACTTAGGATGAGGCCTAATTAAAGCGAGTGGGTCACAGGGCATGGAGACCCGCTCTTGTCCCTGGGTTCTTCCTCCCTGCCTGTCTCTCTACTTCCTGGCTGCCACAAGGTAAGTATTTCCCCTGTCACATCCTCTGCCACAATGTCCTCCTTCTCCATGGTGCAGAAACAAAGCCCAGTGACCACAGCTGGACACCTCTGAAACCAGGAGGCAAAATAAGCCTTTTCTGCAAGTTGGTTTTCACTGTTTTTTTGTTTTTTTGTTTTGAGGCAGGGTCTCACTATGTAGTTCAGCCAGGCTTTGAACTCACTGTGTAGCCCAGGCTGGCTCTGAACTCCCAGAATTCCTCCTGCCTCAGCCTCCCGAGTACTGTGATTCTATGCCTGGCTTTTCTCAGGTATTTCATTAGTGATAAAAATCTGATAAATGTATGTATTTTTTGTGATTATTATAATAAAGAATTAAAAACTTTTTATCAACTAGTTTTCGCTATTACTAAGATATAAGCACGTTACTGAATTAAGTAATGTGCTTTCACCTTAGTTACACCTTAGTGCAGCT
>PVJX010010873.1:41778-55570 GCA_004027295.1 Dolichotis patagonum | reverse complement strand
CAGACTTTCAATCCAAACAGCTCAGGCCACTGTACCGTCCGGGAGTTTCGGGTCCCAAATGGACAGCCTGAGATGCTGCTTTCTGGGAGACTTCCTGGGCGTGAAGCCACCCAGCATCATATTAAATGCCAAAAACTGAAAGCCTTTACTCTAAAATCATGAACAAAATAAGGATGTCCATTATACCACTCCTATTCAATATAGTGTTGGAAATACTAGCCAGAGCAATTAGACAAGAGAGAGAAATAAAAGGAGTAAGGATAGGAAAGAAGAAGTTAAACTATCATTATTTGCAAATGACATGATACTTTACATAGGAGACCCCCAAAACTCCATTGAAAGATTCCAAGGTTTAATAAATACATTCATTAAGGTAGCTGGATACAAAGTCAACACTCAAAAATCAATGGCATTCCTATACACTAACAACAAACTCACTGAGCGAGAAATAAGAGAAGCCACACCCTTCACAATAACACCAAAAAAATGAAATACTTAGGAATCAATATAACAAAAGAAGTAAAAGATCTATTCAGGGAAAATTATAATACCCTAAAGAAATCAAAGAAGACCTCAGAAAATGGAAAGACATCCCTTGTTCATGGATAGGAAGAACAAATATTGTCACAATGGCCATTCTCCCAAAACTGTTATACAGATTTAATGCAATCTCAATCAAAATACCACTAGCATACCTCACAGATCTAGGTAAAGCATTCCTAAAATTCATCTGGAACCAGAAGAGACCTAGAATAGCAAAGGCAATTCTAAGCAACAAAGGAAAGGCAGGAGGCATCCCAGTGCCTGACTTGAAGTTATACTACAAGGCTACTGTAATAAAATCAGCATGGTACTGGAATAAAAATGGACCTGAAGGTCAATGGAATAGATTAGAAGATACAACTACAACTACAAACACTCAGCAACCTTATCTTTGATAAAGGGGCCAAACACGTTCACTGGAAGAAAGATAGTCTCTTTAATAAATGGTGCTGGAAAAATTGGCTCTCCATATACCGAAAACTAAAACTAGGGCCATGCCTATCACCATGTACTAAACTAAAATCTAAATAGATCAAAGATCTAAATATTGAAACACTAAATTGGTTGGAAAACAAATTAGATAGAAATCTTGAAGACATAAGGGTAGGTAGAGAATTCATAAACAAAAATCAAACTACGTGGGAAATACTTCCCAGAATCAATAACTGAGATCACATTTCACTGAAGTTTTTGCATGTTGAAAGAAATCTCCAGCATAACGAAATGAAAACCCACAATTTGGGAAAATATCTTAGTGAAGTGTCCCTCAGACAAATGACTTCTGTCTAGAACATATAAAGAATTAAAAAATAAATCAGACCCTCGAAATTCAAAGACCCAATCCAAAAATGGGCATCTGAGATGAATATACAGTTCTCAGATAAAGACATACAAAAGGCAAATAAATACATGAAAAAATGTTCCGCATCATTAATCATTAGAGAAATGCCAATTAAAACCACACTGAGATTCTGTCTCATTCCAGAAAGAATTGCCAAGATAAAGAAAGCTACCAACAACAAATGCTGGAGAGGCTACGGGGGAAAAAAGGAACTCTTCTGCGCTGTTGGTGGTAGTGCAGACTGGTGCAAGCACTGTGGAGGTCAGTCTGGAGGTTCCTCAAAAAGCTGGGATTGGAAGTCCCATTTGACCTAGCTATTCCACTTCTGGGCATATTCCCAGAAGAATTGAAAGCATCATATCACAGTGATATATGTGCACCCATGTTTATAGCTGCACAATTTGTAATAGCCAGATCAACTGAGGAATGGATGAAAAAGATGTGGTATTTTTATACAATGGAGTACTACTCAGCTATAAAGAATGATCACATTGAGATATTTATAAGTAAATGGGTGCAACTTGAGACCGTACTCATAAGTGAAATAAACTCACGTGTGTAAATACCACATAGTCTCCCAAGTGTAAGAAATGGTAAGAGTATATAAGATACAAAAAACTCAATAAATACAGTGAAAGGATAAGAATCTGCTCAAAAGGAAAAAAATAATATCTCAGGGAAAAGGTGGAAAAAGAAAAAGGAAGAGAAAATAAAGAATATCTAAAATTGTATAATCACTCTGAGGATAGCTAAGATGACTGTGCTACAAATTCCATAACTTCTTGGAACAAAACAGCTAACAGCCATAGCATTGGAACAATTTTGCATGTTAGTGTCTGGTGATCTGAGGAACTCTTGAAGAACATTATATAAAATAACCCTAGTTATGCTCCTTGCTTTGAAGGCCTATATCGTTATTGTTTTAGGCTCTTTGCTATTGTTATTTATTTGTCTTTTTTGTTTCGCATTTTTCTAGGAATGTGTTTTGGTTTGTTTTTCCCTCTAATACAGAAAAGATAGGTATACATGTAGAGGCTTATACATGCGTAAAACTTCTCCTACACCGTATACAAGAATCGATTATGTAATGCACGATGAAATGAACAGCTACTTTGAAGAAAAAGAGACATTATGGTATCCATTGCGGATACTGTATCGTCATGTTGTGAAATCCAGTAATTCTATTATTCTTTGTTCAGAGTGGTTTAGCCTGTTTTGTATTGTTTAATTTCAACATACATGAAGGTATGGACAGCTAATTTGGACAAGAAGAAGAGACATTACGGCAGCCATTGTTGATTTTCCTATTGCCTGGTTTTGAAGGCCCATAATGCCTTCATCACTCTGTTCTGATCAGTTTAATACTACTACGTTTTCTATGAATTCATTGTGTGTGACGATATGGACAACTATTTGGAAGAAAGCAAAAGACATTACACTAGCTATGGTAGATATCCTATTATCTTGCTTTGAAATCTGTGTCACTTACATTGTTTTCTTCTGATCTACTTTGTTCTGTTTTGTTATGTTTAGTATTACCCTCTTAAAAATAAAAAAAAAAATCCTAATCTCATCCCCTAGAACAGAGGCAATCACTGTTACCACTTCGATTTATCTCCTCCTACTCATTTTTGTTCTTGTTTTGTTACAGAATTGACATCATGCTATGTACACAATTTTATGTGATTTTTCAGTTTGTACAGTAACATGAATATTTTCCTATTATTACAAGCTTCAGTTTCTAAAACTGCTTGATAATCTATCAGATGCCTGTATCACAATATATTCTATATGTATTTCCATATTGTTAGATACCTAGGTTTTTTCCTATTCATCAGTCTAAGGTGTTTTCTGTAGCAGATCCAGGGAACCGGCCTAAGGACAGCCAGAATTATAATGAATATATGCTATAGGTAGTATGTGGCCCCTAGGTGAGGCATACTCTAGCCCTCACGTAAGTGACAAATACAGCCAGCTTCAAAGGTGTTCAGAGACTAGACAATCTGGGCTATTTCCTAAGAGTAAACTTTACAGAGGCTTCTTTGCTAAGCACTCTAGGAGCCCACATAAATGTGCACAGTCCTTTGTGGAAGCTGGGTTTGGGGAAGCACAGCTTCTCCACAGGAAAAAGCTGAAAAACCTTGCTGCCAGTGTAGAGAAGGCCTCCAGCGCTCCAAGTCATTTTGCTGTCAGTGCCTCTGCTGAGAACCTTTGAATTTGTTTCCCAGTGGTTTTTCCCTGGAAAATCGTATCTAGCATCAAGAAAGGAACTCATGAAGTGCAGATATTTAGAGTGGTTGTAGGCATGTGTGTTTGGGTTTTTTTTTTTCATTTTATTTAATTAACAGGTAAAATTATATATGTATAACATGTTTTAAAATACATATATGTATATATATAGTGGAAAAGGTAAATCAAGCTGATTAACATTATCCACACACTTGTCATTTTTATGGTAGAAAATCTTAAAATAATCTTAGATTTTTTAAGAATACAATATACTGTTGTTAACTAGAGTCACTGTGATGTTACAGATGAACCTGAAGGACAACATGGTAAGTGAAATAAGCCAGGCACAGAAAGACCAATGCCATGTGACCTCACTCAGGTGTGGAATCACTCATGTGAATCAAAAAAGCTGATCTCATACTAGCGAATAGAATGGCCGCTTTCTTCTTAGTTTTGTCACAGATTTGCTCTGAGACCCAAGGCAAGTTACTACCCCTTCCCAAGCCTCCGTTTCTCTTGGTAAGACGTCAGTGATCTCCAGGGCCCAGGCCACATTAACATTCCAGTGTACCATTCCAGAGCCGTTCCTCTTGCCAGCAGCTAAAGTAAGGGTCCTGGTAAAGGTCACAGGATGCTTCTCCAGAGTCTATAGAGTTCCTCTCAATCAGTACCTAGGGAACATTTATGCTTTTAGATATCCTGTTGCCTCCTCCTGGTATCATGTTGGAACGTGCCAAGACTGAAAGGCAAGCAGTGTCTCCCACTGGTTGGGAATACTGGATTCAGAACCCTAAACAATTGTTTTTCATGTATTAAGCTTTCATTCCTTTATATACTTTTATTTTTTCTCTGATTTAGCAGATGTTAACTGAATGTGTGTTTGTGTGATACAGAGGTGGGTGAGCCTCAGCCCTGTTCCTGAGATGCAGGCAATTTAGTGAGGAGACAGGAAAAATGCTGAAAGGCAACAGGTATTTACTACTAAAGTATGCCTAGTAGAAGGGCAGTGACGGAGTGCCCAAGTCTGCCTAGAAGTAACAGCAGAAGGGTCTCAGTACATGCTTTGAAGTTTTAGAGAATAACTAGGGCCTTGGGGGATAGGCAGCAGAGGAGATGGCATTCTGGGTGGCAGAACAAACATGTGCAGAGCCGGGGGGTGTGCGAGAACAGGACAGGTTCAAGGAACCGCAGAGTGCGTGTGGCTGCAAGGGAAAGGGAGAACGAGCAGATGAAAAAGTCAAGCATCTCCTCAGCCCAGTCTGTTTCCATTGAATCCTTTGCTCATTTTATCAGTCCAGATGAGAGTGATGGTCTTTTTAGTTCAGTTTCTAAAATCTGTTATCTTTATTGCCTTATCTTTCCATTTTAAAGTAACATATGCTCATTATAGAAAGTTTGAAATATGCAAAAAAAAGTAGAAAGAAATTATTATGGTCTGTTTAAAGACAACTTCTTTCACATCTTGGTGCATTTCTATTAAATGTTTTTTCATGCTCTCTTTATATACCTTTGAATATGTTGTAATTATAGTCTTAACCTTTGTATATGGTACTTCTTTCTATTTCTTTCCTAAAATTTGCCAAAAATGGATGTTTGTGTCATTAGAAAATAACAGTGATCATAAAATATACTGGCTGAAAGATCACTATACATTTTCTTTCTTTTTACAGATCTCTTGTGGCTCAGAGCATAATTTGGCAGTAATTGGTAAGTAATTTTTATACCAATACTGTGTTTATTCTGGAACTCATATGACAGAATTGGAGGAGACTTCGTTAATCAAAGCCATGGTGCAAGTGTGTGTATATGTATTGGGAAGATTTCAGGCAATGGAAGCCTTTGGTTACCAAGAATTTACTAAAAGTACCTTTCTTGAGAGTTTCATTCTGTGTCATCAGGTACCTTTATAAGGTGCGCAAGCTGGCTTTCTTGCCTCAGGAAGTAGCACTTGGAGATCATAAAGAACTTACACACTTGAGGCATCGTGCATAGACAGCCAGGCATAAAAAGGAGAAAGAGATAGTGGGGCTTGGGATGTAGCTCAGTATCAGAGCGCTTTCCTACATCCAACAGTCCCTGGGTTCAGTCCCAGTACTGTTAAAAAGAAAAGTGGGTTGGGCTTCTTCTGATTCTTTAAATAAATCCTTCCTGCCAAGTTCCTTTTTCTTGGTGTGGCTCTTTCTTTAGAAATGCGTGGCTCTGCTCACTTCTCGCACTGACTTGCATTAAATAACACTAAGGAACTCCCAGTTAGACCCAAACCTCTAATTGACACTTCCTCTCAGTTGGCTCTGCGTATCCCAAGTTCAGTGTTTTTATGATTGGACCTCTGAGCAATTTATTTAGAAAGTTGTTTCACTACTTCCACAGGTTGAGTCAATCTCCAGCTCATAGTGTAGTCCAGAGTGCCTGAGGTCGGTACAGGCTTCTACTTACGACTAGAGTGAATGTGACAAGATATCAACCCCTCTATGCCTCACTTCCTCATCGTTAAAATAGGATGACAATAGTGTCTGCTTTATAATGTTGTGAGGATTAAGTGATTTAATCTACACAAAACTTACAAAGTGGCACCTAGCTTCCACTAAGGTCTTTAGAGTTTTTGTTCTTAATTACGAGACGTTATTAGTTCAATGATTTGCCTTGTTTTGAGCTTTAAGTCTTCCATCTCTAAAATGAACACCTTACAGCAAAAAACCAAGTTTTCCTCCAGTGCTGGTATTGTAGAACACATCACAATCTCTACCTGCCTTGTGGCAGTGATTTCTGTTCCAGTTTCTCTCTCCTAGCTTCTGACTGCAAACCTCTGAAAGGCAAGGCCCCTATGTTTTCTTCTTCTTTATTGCCTGTTCACAGCACCCAGCACAGTTCCTGGCTTTCAGCGAAGATGCAGGCATTCTTGAATTGAGTTGGATAGGCTCGGCTCCCTGGAGTGGCAGTAGTTTGAAGCACTGCTTTGCAGGCTCAGATGTGATGTGCAAAGAGGCAGAACCAAGGACAGCAGAGGAGGGAGGCTGTTGGCAGCAGTAGGGAGCGGAGGGGCTCGAGTTAGAGCAAGAGCTAGAAAATGTACCAACCAACCTGTATGCTTTACAGCAGTAACAGATCATTTGTACTGGCCCTGTTCCAGCCTGGGCATAATTGAGACAAGCTAATCCAGGAGTCAAAAGGCTGTGGTGCTGCCACCACCACTGTCATCACCACTGCTGCTGTCATTAGACTTGAAGAGGGCAGTTTCCTTTGGGGCCAGCACAAGCAGGAAGATTGAAGGGAATCTGAAAACACAAAAGCAAAGTCAAGATGGGGGGTGGGGCAGGGCCAGAGCTAAGCATCAGGCTGAGCTGACACAGGTAGTCTGGAGTTGTAGAAAGTGGGGAGATGGTACCAGACAGCCTCCGTCTACACCAGCTCCATCTCTGGTGAGCTTCCATTTTCCCCCCTCATCTAGGTAATGAGGTGAGAATTCCTCCTTGTAGGACTGTAGCGAAAGATGAAGTGAGACAGTATGTAGGATGCCTGGCCTATTGCCATTCTCATCTCTCTTGATAAGGGTAGGGAGGGGGAGACTCACCTGTCGGTGTAATCAATCCTGTGAAGTATTTTTTGACAGGAGGGAGAAAGTATGCCACTCCGGAGAGCTGTCCCCAAATACAGAGGCCATCAGAGGTAGTGGGAGAGTGGGACATGCCAGTGAGCTCCTTGAAAGCAGACTTACTTTTCCTTTTGTCCCCAGTGCCCAGGGCCTGGTGCACTGTCTTCTAAGTGAAAGGCTGCAGAGTCAGGAAGGGTGGGCCCAGCACCAGACTCTGGCCAGATGCTCCCACTATTGGCGGGATGGGGCCCCCAGTGGAGCCCTGCAGGGGGCACGCTTTGCAAGCAGAGAGACAAGAATCTGCTTCTTAGGCCTGGCAGGAGGCCAGTGTGAGGGAGACAAGCTAGAGGGAGAGAAGAGCTCTTCTGGCTCACGGGCCTGTTTTTCACAGCCAGCTCCTCTGTCGCCTGCCTGCCATTGCCCACCTCAGATGGAATTCCCTGCCTCCTGCCTCAGTCCCTGACCTTTAGCCCAGCGGGGCTTGGTGCTATGCCTGCCATAACAGGCATAACTTGCTGCTGGAATAGACTAGAGCAGAATATAAAGAAGCTGGACTTGGTCAAGGGCAGAAGCAGCCTTAATGTCAAACCAACATGCAACAGACAGATCAGCCTGAAAAGGGAGGCAAAGGTATTATTCCAGGTTCATTCTCTGAGTCCACTGTGCTCCGCTGGTGCTTGCTCACCTGGCTGGTTCATGGTTTGCTTCCTTCCGTTTCACCCAGGATTTTCTTCCACATCTGCTAACATTTTCTGGTTGGTCCCGTTTGTGGGTGCATGCTGAGGTCAGCAGAGGTGAGCAGAGGGCACATGGCCATCACTTGCTCAGAAGATCCCTGCCTCCCAGAGGCGGGCTCTCATATCCTGCTCTCTCTAGGCCTCTCACCTCCATATCTGGCTGAATTGGCTCCAGCTGTTTTGCTTCCCTCAGGAGCAATTTATTTTGGCTCAATTGGCCAATTTGCTTTCCTTCTTTCCTGATGCGCAGTTGTTCCTTTCCGGCAGTGGAAAAAGAGCTGACTGTGCTGCCTTTCTTTCTGCAGACCCTTGGAAGGACTTTCTTGGTGGCCTCTTCCTGGAGCATGAGGCTTGCCAGACAGGCAGTTTTATCAGCAGCATGCTCTAAGCAGCTGAACTAACTGGCCACTAGACAGGCAGTTTTAAAGATGGGATATTGCCAGGAAAGTGTGCTATCTCCTGTTCTCCAAGGAAGGCAGTTGAAATTACTCTCTGTTCACTGATTTATTTTCCATTTTACTGATGATTCCCAATTGTTGAACGTCTGCACCTTTATTATATGCATGACAGAGCATCTGACCTTGGCCTAAAACTCATCAAAGAGAGCCATGTAAGATTTCATAGAAACATTTAAAAGCAGGAAATAACTTTTAGGGGGAGGGCACAGGCTATTTCTCTGAGTGGTAAGCCCTTCAAACCTCAGGGATTTGCAGAGTGCTTTCAGGCAGGTTCAGACTTGTCTGTTCCTGTGCACAGTGTGGTAGGCAGAAGAGAAATACCTTACTTATATTATCCCATTTAATCCTCATGGCAAATTGATGGGTAACTACTATTATTGACCCGTTTTTTTAGATAAGGCAAGATGAAACATAAGATGAGCAGTGTGCCACACCCAAGCCATACATTTGGGAGGAACCTGTGTGTCAGATCATGAATCCCAGTCTCTTAACTTCAGAACCTGTGTACTGCTACCCTGTGCTGCATGTCTGCAGACTGGTAACAGTGTGACCTGTTTGTAAGTCCATTAGTTGAGTGTTCTTTTCTTCATTTCAAAATTTAGTTCCCTACCAAGGTCTGGTGGTGCACACCTTAATCCCTGCTCTTGGAAGGCTGAGGTAGGAGGATCAAAACTTGAGTCCTTACTGAGAGCTTACCGAGACCCTGTCTGAAAAAGAAAAGAGCTGGGATTAGCTCAGTGTAAAGGCCCCAGGTTCAATCCCCAGTACGGGGTGGGGGGCTGAAGGTGAGAGGGGGTGGGGGGGGGAGACGGGCAGACAGGCAGATGGGGAGAGGGAACCCATCAGCAACAACAAAAACATAGCTTCCCTTTGCTGTTGGCAAGTTCTTCTCTTCTGCTTCAGATTAAGTAGTTCTCTGCATATAGTCAGAAAAATATTGTGACATCAGTAACATTGTTTTGGAAAGCCACTTCTTTTAGGATGCTTCTTTCCTTTCCATTATCCTTTTCCACTTAAGAAATTAATGTACTTATATAATTTTTGAATGATTAATACATGTATATAGATTAAAACTTAAATTTAAAAGAACTTCCTTCCCATCCTTTTCCCCAGTTGTCCACTTCCCCAAAGCAACACATGAAGCTAATGTTTACTATGGTGTTAGTTTCTTCTGTATCTTTCTAGTGTCTTGCTTCATATATAAATGAACATCAAAATATGCCTTATACCCCTTTAATGTAAATAGTAAAATGCTATACACAATGTTGGTTTTTTTCAACTGTTTATCTGAGTGATCTTTACATATGAGTATCAAAGCCTTCTTAGTTATTTTTATAGCTGTATAATATTCCTATGCACTATGATTTATTTGAGAAGTGCTCTCTTCATGGACATTAGATCATTTCCAATCCTTGTTATTATGAGCCATACTGTAGCTAATAACCTTATATATGTGTTATTTTATGTGTGGGTGGATATAGTTGTAGGATGAATTAATTCCTGGAGAAGAAATTATTGTATCTAAGAGAAAGTATATTTTTAATTTTGCACAGTGCTGCAAAGTTGGCCTCTCTGGGATTCTTCCATTTCCCGCTCCGCTGGCAGGGTGGAGGAGCACATGCTTCATGCAGCTCCCTCACAGAGTGTGTTACAGTTTGCATTTTTGCCAGTCTGACAGTGAATGACTACTCAATGCAGGTTTTGTCTTACTTTTAAAATGAAAATACAAAATCTATAAAGTACACAAATCTTAAGGGATCAGATTGATGAATTTTTACACCTATGCATTACCTCAGAAGCCAACACCTGGTGTACAAAGCCCAACTTTGTACTTCTTTAAGATTGTTGTAGCCTTTCTAATCTAATTTTGGTTATTTTGAATGAAGTTTGAGCATCTTTTCCTGTTCAAGAGCATCCCCTTGCTGGAGCCTCTAGTGAGGGTCTGTTAGATTTTTCCAGCTCCTGGGTTTGTGGTCCTTTCCTCTTCAAAGCCAACAGTGGCTCATCAAGTCTTTGTCCTCTTCCATCACTCAGACACTGACTCTTCTGCCTGCTCCTTTTCTATTTAAGGAGACTGCTATTATAGTAGGCCAATCTGGATAACTGAGCATAATCTCCCTGTTGCAGTGTCAGCTAAGTAGTTATACTACCTTAGTTTTATCCAAGTCTGTTGATCATTGATATGTGATAGGGTTTGCACAGGCTCCAGGACGCAGGACCTGGATATCTTTGATGGGCATTATTCTTTTTATCACACTATCTTTGCCTTTGCTATATAGTGTGAATGTCTATGCACCCCCATTTATAAATCAAAATTTAATTCCAGATGTGGTAGTACTCAGAGGTGGGTCCTTTAGAAGGTGATTAGGTCATGTACCCATAGGAATGGGGTTACACACTTAGAAAAGTTGTTCAAAGAAGCTCAATTGCCCATTTCACCTTGTGAGGATACATATAAGATGGTATCGGGGAGGAGTGGGCCACGTCAGACCACTAGGTCAGCCTTGATCTTGGATTTCCCAGTCTCCAGAATTCTGAGTTTGTAATTGTGATGTCTAAGGTATTATTTTGGCAGCCCAAATAGACCAAGTCCTTTTGAACAGTTGGATGACTAGTCTCTAATGAATTTCTAGGATTTCTCTACATGTTAAGGAGATTAGGATTTTTTTTCTGTGGTTTTAATTGTAAATAAAATTTTTTCAGCTTTTTGTCTTTTGTTTTTGCTTTTGATTTTTTTTTCTTTTTGTCATACAACCTTTTCTTTTACTGTGCATTAAATTTATCAGGATTTTTGTATATGGCTTTTGGATTGGGGGGGCAGATTCAGTTTTATTCTTTCTTTATTTTTTCCTTGTTTCTTTTTTTTTTTAATGTATTTTTTGAAAAAGCAAAATAAGGATTTTTAAGTCAGAGAAGGCCTCCTCCTTTCAGGGTGTAAAGGACTTTCTTCATGTCTTATCCTAGTTATTTTATTTTTTACAGTAAACCTTTGATCCATTTGGAATGTATCCTAATATACGATGTCAGGTGTGGATTCAACTTCATTATTTTTCCAGATGGCTGCTCAATTATCTCAGTAATGTTTATCAAATTCCTTGGCTGCCTTCCTGTCTCCTGCTGCTACAGGAGCAGCCTACAGGCATGGAGAGAGGCAGCCACTTTCTCAAATGGCACAGCATGTCAGTGGCAGAGCACAGGTCTGGAACTCAGGTGCAGTGTGTGTTGCTGGGACAGGAGCTGGTGGCTGCTTTTCAAGGAGCTTTGTCAAGTGGTTGCCAGAGCTGTTTGCCAGATAGAAGAGGCAAAGTTCCTGGTTTTCAGTGCTCTGTCCCAAATCTCGTCTCACTGAGCTGTGGAATTGATGTATTTGTTTCACTGTATCACCTGGCAGCTTGGGATTTCCTCTCCACCAGACCAGAAATATAGTTAAACCTTTTGTATTCGTGCAAGATATTTCATGATAAATTTTTTTGCTGTGTTTCATTTTTTGTTTTTGAAACAAGGTCTTGCTCTCTATGTGGCTGCCTTGAAACTCTAGATTCTTCCACCTCAGCCTCTCTAGTTGCTAGGATTACAGATGTACACCACTGTAGAGATGTTATTCAGAATTTTGGTTATTGCTCAAGCCACAGTTCCATGTTGTAACACAGAACCTCACATTGCCAGGTGTACCTTTCTAGTTTTCAGTAGATTTTCCCCACAGTTATTCCTAAAGAAGCAAGGTACGTGTCCCTCCCCAGGAGTCACCCTGTGTGATGCCACAAGGAGGGTTCCAGGCTGTCTAAATGCTTCTGTACTTGCCAACTTTCTTGCTCTCTCAGGCTGGTCTTCTGAGACACAAGGTCGTCCACCCATTTTAGCATGATACTTTAGTCCTTTCAGGGTTGCATGTAGTAGCAGAAATGCTACTGTGACTTGTTGCACTGGCTTACAAATGCTGAAAAGGCTTAGGGCCTTGCAAAAGTAAGTCAAGGCAAAAATGATAATGAACTGAGATAAGCTAGAGCCATTGTGCAGTGCAAGCACCGAGCTCTAGGTTCAACTCTGCCAATTTGTTTTATGTTCCTAGGCACTTAGTTGGACTAGACAATTTCTAAAATATTCTATACTTGTCGAAGTCTGTTGTCATGTCCACAAACCATGTTGCACATTTTAGTGGACCTGGCCCGTCTATACTGGCCTTGAATACAGTAGGTCCCTCATGTGTTTCTAAATTCTGAGTGAATATTATATAATTTTTCTCAATCTGTTCCTTCAGCTTACTAGATGTGGATCATGTACCATGTACCATTTTGGATGCTGCAGAGGAATGTAGTGAATGGTTCTTATCTCATGGGGCTCATGACTTTTTGTCATCTTTGTTTTTTAATCTTTATTTTTTTATTAGTACATACTTTTCATATTGATCACATTCATCATAGGAAATTTGTATCTGTACGTAATATATCTTGATTCTTTTTTTCCACTCCCCTCCCCCCTTTAACCTTTCTTCCTCTCCCTATTTACAAAGGCTTTGTTTCCATTTTTTCCCTTCTGTTCTCTTTTTTCTTTTTTCCTTCCTCCTTCCTGCTTCCCTTGGTCTCTTTCCCATTTGAACATGGAACTCATAATTTAATAGGAGCAGACTTGTAAATCTGACACATACTTTATTAATGGATGAATGAATAATCACATACAAGTTGTCAGTCAGCAAGACAGTTTAGGATTAAGAAGTGCCAAGTCCCCACCAGTATTCTGAAGTGCATTGGCTACCATGATAGTGAGGAGCTGTTAAGGTTTATTTAGGAAGATGCTTCCAAAGTTGACAATTACAGCAGGAGTTAACATTTCTAAAGGATAATGCTTTTGTGATAGAAGTGACAGTGGTTGAATATATACTAAGTGCTGGCACCATTCTGAGAATTTTGTAAGAATTTTGTAAGTACCATCTCATTACAATGCAAAGTAGAGAGATGAGAATTGTCCCCATTTCCCAGATAGGAAACTAGAGAATTAAAGAGGCTAGGATTTAATCTAACATCTGCTGAATCCGAGGGTTTTCACTTTTCCCTCATTGTGTTATTCCTTGCAGTGATCAGGCTTTGGACATTTAGCGTATCGGTCAGCATCAACTGAGCTTTTAGGTTACATGTGACTTTTTTTTTTTTTGAAGGTAGCAGTAATACAACAGAACAAGACAGAACAAAGCCAATTGACACAGTGCAGTGAATTTGGTACAGAACTTCACAGCAGGTTACTGAGATAACAGTAATAGATACCATAGTATATCTCATTATCTTCACAATAATTGTCTAGTCAATTAAGTAAAGCAAAATCAAACCAAAGACAGAACTTTATAAAATCTATCGAAAGAGAATATTGAATAAAGCAAATAATCATAATGAAACAAAAC
>PVJX010010873.1:0-41678 GCA_004027295.1 Dolichotis patagonum | reverse complement strand
ATTCAGTAGGAGCCTGTACAAAGCACATAGTAGAAAGGGAACTAGGCCTAGAGAGCTGAGTAGTAGACAAGCTGCTGTCACCTTGGGCAAGTGACTTTCCTTTTCTGGGCTGCTTTCTTTTTACAGATAAAACAAGAGAATCATTATGGTCTTCCAGGTCACTTTTTGCACTCACACTTCCTGATACTGTTCACCCATAAATTTCATGCCTTTACCCCAACATGGGGCAAGAGAATGTGTCTCAGGAGGGATGATATGTGAGGTGAGTCTTAAAGAATAAGCAGGAGGAAAAGCCTTCGGGGTGGGGGGGTGAGACCAACATGGACAAAGATGTGCAGAAGGCACAGCAAATCGAGGGGCAACAGAGGTAGCTGGAGAGGATGGAGCTGTGGGAAAGAAGACTGCAGTTCCTGAAGGTCTTGAATGGTAGGCTAGGAAGCTGGGACCCTGTCCAGAGAGGCAGTGGTGCAGGAAAGAGTTAAAGTAGAGGGATGCCTTAATCTGATTTGGTTTTCAGCACACTGTATTTCAGAGTTTGATTATGAAAGGAAAGAAAGAAAGCAAAGTTAAAAGAGGAAGGATGGAGATGGGGGAGGGAGAAAGAGAAAAGAGAGTAGAAAGTATGATGCTAGCTCTGAATCCCCCTGGGCCCCACCCAGATTCTACCCCACCCTAGTTGCATTTCCAGGCCCAGCCCGAGACCAGCTTCTCCCTCCTGTCATGGCAGCCCAGCCAAGTGCCTGACTTGGTCAGGAAACGTCACAGGTAGCCTCACTGTGGCATGCACACACACATCGGTATGCTGTTAGCTTCACATCATACATGGTGCTTTGACTCATCACCTGTCCTCCTCACAGTAACCTTTGAAGTTCTCAGGGCAAGTACAGTCCCTGTTGAATGGTGAGTTGACAGAATCTCAGAAGAGTCGCATGCTTTTCCCCAAGCAGTATCGTATAGTGTAAGGAGGGGCACAAGGACTTGGAGTTAGCAAGTTCTTAGTTCTGTTTCTAGCTCTGCTACTTGTGTGACCATGAGCAAGTTACAGCTTTCTCTGAACTGTGAAGTTCTCATCTCTCTGGCTTCTGTAAGTGTTTATGATGGGCACAAACTATGTGGCCATGCAGAAGCTCTTTGCACAAGGTAGGTTCTCAGCATGTCTGTTTCTTCTGACTCGCTTTCATATGCTTTCTTGTATTTCACTTTGCTACTCATATGGCCCTCTTCGTTGTCTCTCTTTCCTCTTGCATCAATGCCGTGTGTGTGTGTGTGTATTCTCCCAGAGACCCTAAGAGGTTTTTATCTCTCAAAATCCAGTACTTTTGACTGTACTTATTGAAACACTCAATAGTAAGTGAGACTGTCCATACAGAGTGCTCATTGGCTGCTAGAGTTCAGTGTAAAGTGGTTGGAGGAGTTTAGGAGGTTTTTCATTGATATCCCCAGATGTCAATATTTGCAGGTTTATCCCCCCTAATTTCTTGCCCTGGCAAATATATGCCTAGGTATTGACTTCCTGGAGCAAGATAGAAAGAACTGGAAAGAGACTCCCATCATCTACTAGACTGTCAGGTCATTTGTTTAATTCTTATCCTTACTCCTAACCTCTGCTGAATCTGCTTTTTCTGAATCTAGAGCCTCCCTAGGTCAGTTTCTCTAGAGAATAAATATTTTGTGTTCCTTTAGGGATAGCAAGATGTAGTTGACTGGTGTGTATGCTGGGGGTAATTTGGGCATCTATCATATAAATATTCATTTAGTCAAAACCTCTGGTTTCAGCCTTATCCCTTGCCCTATAATCAAAGGTCCTTGGTAACTCTTAGTCCAGAGGCTTTAAGTGTTCTGAAGAAATTCCCTTTTCACTTCAGCCTCAGCAATCACTGGGCTACAGCCTCCTTTCTGCAAAGTCACTTACCTCCTCCAAGATCTGAAATGTTTTGATCTGTCTTATCTGCTGTTGTCTCCTTTTCTATTCCCCTATTCTTGGTGGAATCATGCTTTCTTTATTCTTTCCGGTTGGTTTAACAGAGTTCTGATAGGGATTAGAGATAAAGGCATGAGATCAATTCCCTGATTGATGGGAGGTTCATAGCAGCTCATAGCCCACGGGCTGAAATGGATAAAGGAAGTGGTTTCAGTATGCCCGGAGAGGCTGGAAGTTGTATTACAGTGTAGTATGACAGGAGGGAAGTCACTCAGAGCTGAAATACTAACACTATGACCTTTGAATTGGTGGGGTCTGTGAGTCGAGTCTATTCATTTTATTCAGCTAATACTTGCAATACAAATTTTGCATATGAAGGGCATTAACTATGATCAGTTGGATACTGACTTGCAAACTTTGTTACCTAATGGCAAGGTAGTGGTTGGGGTGGAGGGTTACTTGTACAGATGCTTTTTAAAATTTAATTTCACCAAATGAAGAGGATGGCCAAAGATGATTTGTAGGCATCTGTAACTGTGTAGGAGAGCATGCCTTTGCTTTCCAAGGGAGAAGAACAGAATTTTAGCTGAGCTAACTTAAGAGGCCTTGGGGTCACAGAACCACAGACTTTTAAATGGTGGAAAGACTTCAGGAATAGCCTCATTTTCACAGGAGAGGAAATTAAGGGTCAAATGAGGAAATGATTTAACCAGAATTAAATCTCTCTGATAGAGATAAAGCCCAAGAACATAGCTCACAGGCCCTGGCTCCACCAGCACTTTGCAGCCTTCTAGAGATAGAATGTCAGCAACTTTGGAGATGGCCTCCCCACCCATCCTTGTCACTGTGATCCTGCAGTTTATGGCATCAGGAGGTTTTTGCTTGGCTTGTTTCTGCTTATTGACAAGAGAGGCATCATATTCTTTATTCCCTGCTACTGCTGCTGCATCTCTACATGGTTTTGGTACATATATCTCAATATTCTACAGAAATTTAAACCTGTTTGCTTTTTGTTTTCTAATTTTTTTGAGTCTTACCCAGGGGTTGCTATGTGAACTCAATTGCAATTTTTTTCTAAGATAAGGGCTGTAATACCTTGGCTTTGGGAAGAGGTGAGGGGAAAGAAGGGTACAAAAGCCAACACAAGAGAACCATTATCCTGGGTACTCTGCAGTGTGAGGGATTTGGCATCCAAAGAGAAGGAGCCATAATTAGTGATTGGTACTATCCCATGTGATTAGTAATTGATTGATAAAAACTGCAAAGGTTGCCATTTACAGACTGAAGAGGAATAGAACAAGAAATCAACAAGAAGCAAGCCCTGCCTGCAAACCAGCACCATGCACCGGCTGCCACTGCTGGGGGACAGCCAGAACCCAGCCCTTTCCTGCACGTGGACTGGGAAACAAGAAGAGCCCCACCCCCACCCCCACCCCCACCCTCACCCAAGCAACCTGCTGATCTGGAGAAACACAGGTGTTGATGATACTATTGAGGTGAAATGCAATTTGACGCTTGTAGTAGTGTTTCACTGACTTTGCAGGTCCAGGGCCAGTGGTCTGATCATCTATTCAGAGGATAATGGTTTGTGGTGTGACATCTATGGGGGATCTCCTTCTGAAGGTGATAGCCATTGTTGATTCCCTATTATTGTTTTTGAAGTTCGGTATCATTTTCATTGTTTTGTTGGTTTGGGTTTTATTCTGTCCTGTTTTGTTTGATTTTATTCTATCTGATGGCATGGGCAGCTATTTCAAAGACAGCGAGATATATTAT
This sequence comes from Dolichotis patagonum, assembly GCA_004027295.1. Taxonomy (NCBI): domain Eukaryota; kingdom Metazoa; phylum Chordata; class Mammalia; order Rodentia; family Caviidae; genus Dolichotis; species Dolichotis patagonum. The sequence continues at coordinate 37,981 of PVJX010010873.1, read as the reverse complement.
GGTAATCATTTTGGATTTACTGCTGTCTTGTTTTGAAGTCCTTTATTGCATTCATTGTTTTGTTTTTATTGGTTCTACTCTGCTCTGTTTTGTTTGATTTTTACTATGTCTGAAGGTATATACAGCTGTTTTGAAGACAACAAGAGGCATTATGGTAGCCATTGTTGATTTTGTATTGTTTTGAAGTCCTGTGTTACTTACACTGGTTTGTTTTGATTGGCTTTGTACTGTTTTATTTTGCTTGGTTTTATTCTCTTTAAAACAAAATTTAAAAAAAGAGAATTGCAAAGAGGGCCCTCTGGCTGCCATTTAAAAACTCCATCCTCAGCCTTTCCACGTGAAGGGAAAGAAAGAGAGCATTCTACCTTTGATACAAGAAAATGGGGAAGGTTCATATACTCAAGAGATGACAAAATCAAGATCAGAAGGGTGGAAATGTGATTGGAGGTCAGTGAAGTGATATTTGATTGTGGCTAAACGTAAGAGAGGATCTGGTGTTAGAATTGACAAGGTAACTCCCTGTTGGCTTTCAGTGGTGTTGCCAGAGCAGAGAGTAACTGGCCATGGCAGCATAGATGTTGGCACGGGGAGGATGAGCTTGTTGGTTATGTTGCCTTTAAACTGTCAGCAGGCCAGGTGATGGCGGGCTGCAGACAGTCAGTAAAAGGAGCCTAGAGAGGAAGTTCGTGGGTAGAGTTAGGGATGTGGTTTTAAGTGTCTTGGGTTATAGTACCACACTCATGTGCCCACAAAGCAAAATTGCCTTTGTCCATTTGAGAGCAAGCCTACAAAGTGCGGCTGCTCATGGTGTACTTGGACATGTTGGCTTTATAGGATTAAGGTGGGTTAGAGCTGGAGAGGACTTCAGAAGCCATTTATTCCCACTCCTCATCCATAAGTAAAATGCCCAAGTCTTCTGAGAAGCAGATTTCCTGCCACTGAGCCCAGAACCCTTTGGTCCAAACCATGTGTTCTTGGAAAGGAGTGTTTGGAACTGTGGTACCTTGCAGATCCATGCTGCATGTTTGTTTTTTTTAACACAGCATCTCAGAGCTCTCAACCATTCAGATGCTTTTATTAATCTTCAATTTTTTGTGTAATTTTAAGTAATTGCTGTCCAAGTGCTTTAATTGCACATCTATAAAAATAAAGGCAGTACCCTTTCTTGCCTCTGCCTTGCTTTCTACAGACTTTGAGATGTTATAAAAATGTATGTGTAATTGGAAATGAAAGATAATAATTGTATATTAAAAAGTAAGACAGCCATTATAGTTTTAATATCTCTTTTATCATAATTCTCAAATGAATTTAATGTGATTTTTAAGGGAACACGCAGTTCATGAAAGAAACTCAATTCTGCCAGTTTCTAACCATGTTGCCTTGAGTGAATTACAACCCTCCCTGAGCCTTAGTTTCCCTGTATAGATAAAGAGACCTAACTCTAACCCTAACAGAAATGAAAAATCAAGTAAGCAATAACAGAATTATAACAAGAGACCTTAACATGCCATTGACACAAAGGGACAGATCAACTAAACAGAAAATCAGCAAAGAAATAACAAGACTGAATCACACCTGTGAACAAATGGACTTGGTGGATGTATACAAAGTGTTCTACCCAACAACATCAGCATATACATTCTTCTCAGTGGCACATGAACGTTCTCTAAAATAGACCATATACTAGCCCACAAAACATGCTTAAATAATGAAAAAGAATTGAAATTATCCCATGCATGTTATCAGATCATAGCGCCGTGAAATTAGAAATTAATGACAAAAGAAATGCAAAACCCGCACAAACACATGGAAATTGAATAATACACTTCTGAGCAATCAGTGGGTCACAGAGGAAATTAAAGAAGAAATTAAACTATCTATAAGTAAATGAAAATACGAATACATCGTTTTTTATTTTAAAGAGAATAAAACAGAACAGAACAAAGCAGATCAGAACAAAACAATGCAAGTAACACAGGATTTCAAAACAAGACAACAAGAAATCAACAGTGGCTACCATGTGTCTCATTTTGTTAGAAATAGTTGTCCATTTCTTCACACACAATGAATTCAAACAAAACCACATAGTATAAAACTGATCAAAACAAAATAATGAAAGCATTACAGGCCTTCAAAACCAGACAATAGGAAAATCAACAATGGTTAACATAATGTCTCTTGTTCTCTTCAAAATAGCTGTCCATATCCACATTTTTTTTATTTTAAAGAGAATAAAACAAAAGAGGACAGAACAAAACAGATCAGAACAGAACAACATAAGCAACACAGCACTTTACAACAAGACCAGATATTAACAGTAGTTACCATTTCTCTTTCTTTGTAATGGTTGAGCATGGCTTCAAATAAAATAATATCAAAATAGTACAAAACCATTCAAGAGAATGAAAGAATTACAGGATATTCTGAACCAAATAACAGAAAATGATCAATGGTTACTATAATATCTCATTTTCCATAAAAAATTTGTTTATACTATGACATATATTAAAATCTCAATAAGACACAACATAATAGAACTGATGGTAATAGAAGAATAAAAGCATGGTAGGACTTCAAAGCAAGAGGGTATTAAATCAGCAATGGCTGCCGTAATGTCTTGTTTTCTTCCAAATAGCATCATACCATCACACATAATAAAATCAAACAAAACAATAAAACCATTCTGGCTGGGGATTTAGCTCAGTGGCACAAGTGCCTGACTAGCAGGCATGAAGTCATGAGTTTGATCCCTGTCAAAACAAAACAAAACAAACAAACAAACAAAAACCATTCCAACTGATAAATGAAAACATTGAAAGACTTCAAAGCAACGTAATGGGAAATCACGATTACCATAAAATCTTATGTACTCTTACTGTTTCTTACACTAGGGAGACTATGTGGTATTTATACATGTGAGTTTGGTTTATTTTGCTTATGAGTATGGTCTCAATGCATCCGTTTATTTATAAATATCTCAATGTGATCATTTTTTATAGCTGAGTAGTACTCCATGGTATAAAAGTACCACAACTTTTTTATCTATTCCTCAGTTGATAGGCATTTAGGTTGTTTCTAAGATCTGGCTGTTACAAATTGTGCTGCTATAAACATGGGTGCATATATGTCACTGTGGTACGATGTTTTCAGTTCTTCTGGGAGTATGCCCAGGAGTGGAATAGCTGGGTCAAATGGGACTTCCAATTCCAGCTTTTTGAGGAATCTCCAGACTGACCTCCACAGTGCTTGCACCAATCTGCGCTCCCACCAACAGTGCAGAAGAGTTCCTTTTTCTCCACAGCCTCTCCAGCATTAATACAAATACATCTTACCAGAACCTGTGGGACTCCATGAAAGCAGTCCTCAGAGGAAACTGTATTGCGGTGAGTTCCCACATCAGGAAAACAGAAGGAACACAAATAAACAAGCTGATGCTGCACTTCAAACATCTATAAAAAGAAGAGCAAGTCAAACCCAAAACCAAAGAAGGGAGGAAATCATAAAGATCAGAGCAGAAATCAATGCAATAGAGACTAAGAAAACAATACAAAGAATCAATGAATCAAAGAGTTGGTTCTTTGAAAGAATAAATAAAATTGATAAGCCTCTAGCCAACCTTATTTAAAAAAGGAAAGAAAAAACTCAAATTCATGCAATAAGGAATGAAAAGAGTGAAATCACTACAGACCCTGTGGAAATACAGATCATCAATACCTATTTTGAAAACCTCTACTCTCATAGGCTTGGTAACACAGAAGAAATGGAAAGATTCCTAGAAACATATGAATTACCAAAGCTGGGTGAAGAAGATGTAAAACTGCAGAATAACCCAATTTCAATAAATGAAATTGAAAATGTAATTAAATCCTTACCAACAAAGAAAAGCCCAGGTCCAGATGGATTCACTATGAAATTCTACAAGAAATTCAAAGAAGACTTAATGCTGACACTCCTCAAACTCTTCAGTGAAATTGAAAGGGAAGCAGTTCTCCCTCTCATCCCTGGAAGCAAACATTACTCTAATATCAAAACCTGACAAAGACCCAACCAAAAAAGAGAACTGCAAGTCAATCTCCCTGATGAACATAGATGCAAAAATTCTCAGTAAAATACTGGCAAACAGAATGCAGAAAATCATCAAGAAGATTATACATCACGACCAAATGGGATTCATCCCAGGAATGCAGGGATGGTTCAGCATATGCAAATCAATAAATGTAATCCACTACATCAACAGAGCCAAAAATAAGAACCACATGATCATTTCTGTAGATGCAGAAAAAGCTTTTGATAAGGTCCAGCGCTTATTCATGATAAGAACCTTACAGAAAATTGGAATAGATGGTCTTTACCTCAATATAATAAAAGCCATCTATGAGAAATCAACAGCTAGCATCGTATTAAATGCCAAAAACTGAAAGCCTTTACCCGAAAATAGGAACAGGTTAAGGATGTCCATTATTACCACTCCTAATCAATATAGTGCTGGAAATACTAGCCAGAGCAATTGGACAAGAGAGAGAAATAAAAGGAGTAAGGATAGGAAAAGAAGAAGTTAAACTATCATTATTTGCAGATGACATGATACTTTACATAGGAGACCCCCAAAACTCCATTGAAAGATTCCAAGGTATAATAAATACATTCATTAAGGTAGCTGGATACAAAGTCAACACTTAAAAATCAATAGCATTCCTATACACTAACAACAAACTCACTGAGTGAGAAATAAGAGAAGCCACACCCTTCACAATAGCATCCAAAAGAATGAAATACTTAGGAATCAATCTAACAAAAGAAGTAAAAGATCTATTCGAGGAAAATTATAGTACCCTGAAAAAAGAGATTGAAGAGGACCTCAGAAAATGGAAAGACATCCCTTGTTCATGGATAGGAAGAACAAACATTGTGAAAATGGCCATTCTCCCAAAATTGTTATACATATTTAATGCAATCCCAATCAAAATACCACTACAGTTACATCACAGATCTAGAGAAGTCATTCCTAAAATTCATCTAGAACCAGAAGAGACCTAGAGTAACAAAGGCAAGCAGGAAATCCCTGACTAGAAGTTATACTGCAAGGCTACTGTAATAAAATCAGCATGGTACTGGAATAAAAACGTACCTGAAGGTTAATGGAATAGATCAGAAGATACAACTACAACTACAAACATACTCAGCCGCCTTATCTTTGATAAAGGGGCCAAATACGTCCACTGGAAAAAAGATAGTCTCTTTAATAAATGGTGCTGGAAAAATTGGCTCTCCATATGCTGAAAACTAAAACTAGACCCATGCCTATCACCATGTACTAAACTAAAGTCTAAATGGATCAAAGATCTAAATATTAAAGCAGAAACACTAAGTCTTTTGGAAAACAAAGTAGGTAGAAATCTTGAAGACAATGGGGTAGGTAGAGAATTCATGAACAAAAATCAAATTGCATGCAAAATACTTCACAGAATCAATAAGGCATCACATCCTATTGAAGAGTTTTTGCACGTCGAAAGAAATTTCCAGCATAGTGAAAAGAAAACCCACAAATTGGGAAAAAAATCTTAGCGAACGGTCCCTCAGACAAAAGAGTACTGTCTAGAATATACATAGAATTAAGAAAAAAATCAGTTCCCCAAAATTCAGAGACCCATTCAAAAAATGGGCATCTGAGATAAATACACAGTTCTCAGATGAAATACGAATGGCAAATAAATACATGAAAAAATGTTCAGTATCATTGGTCATTAGAGAAATGCAAATTAAAACCACACTGAGATTCTATCTCACTCCAGAAAGAATGGCCAGGATAAAGAAAACTACCAACAACAAATGCTGGAGAGGCTGCAGGGGGCGGGGGAGGGGAGGAACTCTCTGCACTGTTGGTGGGAGTGCAGACTGGTGCAAGCACTGTGGAGGTCAGTCTGGAGGTTCCTCAAAAAGCTGGGATTGGAAGTCCCATTTGACCTAGCTATTCCACTTCCGGGCACATTCCCAGAAGAATTGAAAGCATCATATCATGGTGATATATGTGCACCCATGTTTATAGCAGCACAATCTGTAACAGCCAGATCTTGGAAACAACCTAAATGCCTATCAACTGAGGAATGGATAAAAAAGATGTGGAATTTACTCAGCTATAAAGAATGATCACATTGAGATATTTATAAGTAAATGGATGCAACGTGAGACCATACTCATAAGTAAAATAAATCAAACTCACGTGTAAATACCGTATAATCTCCCTAGTGTAAGAAATGGTAAGAGTACATAAGTTACAAAAAACTCAATAAATACAGTGAAAGGATAACCTGTTTAAAGGGGAAAAAATAATATCAGGGAAAATGAAGAAAAAGAAAAAGGAAGGGAAAAGAAAAAATATCTAAAATTATATAAACACACAGGATAGCTAAGATGATTGTGCTACAAATTTTATAAGTTCTTGCAACAAAATAGTTAACATTCATGAGACTGAAACAATTGTGCATGTTAGTGTCTGATGATCTGAGAAACTCTTGAAGATCATTATGTAAAATAACAACCCTAGTTATGCTCCTACCACCTTGTTTTGAAGGCCTATATTGTCAGTGTTTTGGGCTCTTTGCTATTGTTATTTATTTGTCTTTTTTGGTTCATGTTTTTCTAGGAATGTGTTTGTTTTGTTTTGTTTTGTTTTGTTTTTCTCTCTAATACAGAAAGGATAGATGTACGTGTAGAGACTCATACATGTGTAGAACTTCTCCTAAACAGTTTATGAGAATCAATTATATGATGTATGATGAAGTGAACAGCTACATTAAAGAAAAAGAGACACTAAGGTACCCAGTGCTGATCCTGTAGTGTCATGCTGTGAAATCCAGCAATACTATTATTCTTTATTCAGAGTGATTTTAGTCTGTTTTGTTTTGTTTAATTTCAACATACATGAAGGTATGGACAGCTATTTTGAAGAGAATGAGAGATATTATGGCAGGTATTGTTGACTTCCCTATTGTCTAGTCTTAAATACGTAAAATGCCTTCATCATCCTGTTCTGATCAGTTTTATACTGTTTTGTTTTGTATGAATTCACTGTGTGTGAAGATATGGACACCTGTTTAGAAGAAAACAAGAGACAATATGATAGACAGTGATGATCTCTGTTGTCTTGCTTAAAATCTGTGTCTCTTACATTGTTTTCTTCCGATCTGCTTTGTTATATTTAGTTTTATCCTCTTTAAAATAAAATTTTAAAAAAGAATGAGAATACTCAGTTATTATAATAAATGAGCTAATGTATGGGAGGACAATGCTTAAAGCCTGACACATAACATCAGCAGTGAATGAAGATTTCTGTAGCTCAGCATTCTTGGCCAATACATGTGTGATCCAGCCAAGTCTCATAGGTTCTGTCAGAAGAATTATGTTTCAAAGACAGAGTGTACCATCTAGGTTCAACCAGAGAAACAGATCTAGTAGGATACAGAAATTAAGATACCTGATGTACAGAATTGGCTTAGGCAGCTGTGGAAACTGGTTATACAAGTCTGAAATTTATAGGGGAAACCGTTGTGGAGGGCACACTGGAAAAGGTGTGACAGGAGCTGTCACTGCAGCCCAAGAGAACTTCTTCAGGGAGACCCCACTTCTTAAGGCCTTTCACCAGATCAGGTCAGGCCCACTAGATTATTATACTGGGTCATTTCCATAGTCAGCTGAGAGTAGGTGTTAATCCCATCTCCAGAAATCATTTTGGGCACAGGGTTAAGGCTGACTTAAGGGAAGGGCATCTGGAAGTGGAGGGGTGAGTAGGGAGACCAGAGCATTACCTCCAGGGAGAGGTGATGAAGGACTGAATATGGACAGTGGCAGCAGAGATAGAAGAGATTTGAAAGACAGAACTCATGATGTTGGGGTTAAGCAGCTTGAGGGTTGAGAAGAGATCGGGAAGAATGATTAGGATCTAGGCTCTGCTGCCCAGTCTTCCACTTGGTAGATTGGGTAGATGTGTCATCAGTGACCGGGAAGGGGAGGTTTTGGAAAAGATGATAAATATATTTTGTAGTGTAACTGAATGTGACATGCCTGTGGAACATCCAGATAGAAGTATCTGGAAAGAGGTTGAAATGGAGACTTCTAGTTCTATATCGAGGTCAGGGAATTATTTTTGTAGAGAAAGGTTAGTGAAGCAGACCTACTTAATTATTGTTTTTTCTTCATCAGTATATGGGTAGCATATCTGATAAGTGTCCCTGCTATAGTGTGTACTATTGTGATGCCTTTGATAATGTGACACAATGTGTCAGTTCTATGATTATTCTTGCCATTTCTGGGATTCCATTCAGGGCAAAGACTGCTTTCTGGATTACCTTTTGCAGGCTAGTAGGTTTTCTTTCTAGATGCCAAGAAGCCATCACAAAGGGCAGGTCCTCAGGAGGAGCCCATACATGCGAAGAAACTATGTTCTTAAGGGAGGAATCTCAGATGGCATTGTCAATTTCTGAGGTGTGATTCAAATCACACATATCACACTGTGATTGACTGTGTAGTAGCTCACTGGCCCCATCAACAAGGCCAGCCCAGTCCAGCTGCCTGGGAAGAAGCACTCTGCTCTCCCAGCTTCCAGCCCTATGTTTCCTCTCAGCAGGTCTGCAGATAATGGGTGGGGGTGGGGTTTGCTCCTTGGGCCCTGTGGGAACAAGGGCTGTGGAGAGGGAAGGAAGACTAGCTGAACACTGCCTGTGTGCCAGCTCCTTCATCACGATAATGATCACAAAGACAGCTAACATCACTGAGTGCTTGCCTTGGTGCCTGGTACGATGGGTATACAGTGGGGTTTTTTCCCTACTTAATCATTACAAAAGCTACAGTGTAGTTACTGTTATCTGCATTTTACAAGTGAGGAGATCAAGGTGACAGGTGAAGTGACTTGCCTAGCATCACAGAGTTAGTACATATCGGAGGATTTGGAATGTGTTCTGATTTTCAAGCCCATAGGTCCAGACCCTGTGCTGACTTTCTCTGGTGATTTCACAACCACTTTCCACTTCATGGTCTTGTTACATAGGGTACAAGACTACAGAGTTCTTTCTGTGACAGTGCTGACATATTTTTGTGCTTACATTGTCAGGTGAGTGGGTTGGGAGAAGTGCTGGGTTTGAATTAGGAGGCTTAGGTTCTTATCCCAGCCACTATCTGACCTTGGACCTCAGACCTTAACCTTTCTGCTCCTCACATTCTTTATCCATGGAGTGGAGATACTGGCCAGGTGTGGTGGTGCACACCTGTAATCCTACCACTCTGGAGGCTGAGGCAGGAAGATTGCAAGTTTGAGCCCAGTTTAGGGAACTTAGTTCTGTTCCCAGTATCTATCTATCTATAAATCTCTCTCTCTCTCTCTCTCTCTCTCTCTCTCTCTCTCTCTCTCACACACACAGCGCATGCACTCATTCTCATTCTCACTTTCTCTCTCTGTCACACACAGACAGACACACACACACTAAGCTACTGACTTCCACTTCCCCAGGTGCCTGAGGATTAGATGGAGAAATTAGTAGGAAAGAGCTTTTATACACTAGGAATTATGCTGTTGTGGTTGGATCCACTTCTCTGCTTCTCAGAATATCCTCTCTCCTGTTACATTGCCTGACCCTGACTTCTTTTGGCCTTTATTATGATTTATGACGCTGTTGTCACTTAAAAGTCTATGATAATCATGTATTGAGGCAAGAGGTCACTGAAATTCTTATGTAAATAATTCCACTTCCCTTAGCCAACTGGAGGGGGTGGAGGGAGCAGCAGAGTTAGCAGCTGCTGAAGCTATAACCAAGAGAAATCTTGTCAGTCACAGGAATGAATCATTCAAATGGCTGCTTTGCTGGGTCCTTCCCAAAGCCATAAGGTAAATTGGATAGCAGTGTTGCTTTCATCACTCACTAAGCTGAAAATGAAGTTTGTATGTATTTGACAGAACCTGGGTTCTAGAGTCAGACTTGCCTGAGTGTGTTCACTTCTTAGTGTTGCCACTTAACTAGCAGAGTGACCTTCAGCATGTTCTCTTATGTAACTAGGCCTCAGTTTCCTCAAGTGTAAAATACCTCATCCCAGTTGTTATGCAGCAGCCTCTGATGAGATCTTGGGTGTAAAGGACCCAGCATGGGTCCCGACACTCACTAGGCTCTCAGTCTTCTTACTTCTCTGTTTCTAGGTGGTGCAGTTGATCACCTTGGGGAGGTAGATTTGATGAGGGGTGAAACAGCCTAGTTTCCACAGTGCAAAGGCAGAGAGCTTGGCAACAGACATTTGAATCACAGCTCTATTTTTAGGAGAATAGAGCCTGAGGTTTTAAAATGTGGTTTCTTCCTGGTCCCTGCATGCTTTCTATGTAAGCAATGAGGACTGGGGAACTGAGGAAGTGAAGGGCTCCCCTCCTAGTCCTGCCTTCACAGTCACATCTTTCTCATAGTGGCCAGAAGACACCTTGGAGACCACCAACTGCAAGGCAACCTGTGATAATATGTGAATGTGAATGCCTTCAGCAAGGTTCTCTCACTGCCAGACCGCCTTCAAAAACTGACTTCTAAAACTTGAGAGGAATTTCATTCATAAATTCCGCCCATGTTCACAGCATGGCTGTCTTCACCAATCTTTGGAGCATAGCAGTAAATATTTTTTCCCCCAGATCCAGTTTCTCTCTGCCTTTTTCAAGATACCCAGTGTCCGTGCAGGGCCCATTGCCACTGAGTGGCCCTGGATGCGTGGCTGTGCAGAACCTTGTGTCTTAGAGAAGAAGGGTGCAGATTACCAGTCACCTAGGAGGTACATAGTAATAAATGCTATTTCAGTTCTCCTTGCAGCAGCTCTCTAGAATATGATTTGGTAGTTAAGAGCATAAAGTCTCAAATCAGAGCGACCAGGGTTTGAATCCTAAGTCTGTAATGTAATGGTAATGTGGTGTGGGGCACAGCTGCAGTCCTCTGAACGCAGGTTTCCTCTTCTGTGAGCTGCAGCTAATGACGCTTTTCCCCAAGGACTGTGAGGGCGAGTGGGACAGTGCACACGAAGCCCTCAGCACAGTGCCGTAAGTGGGAATGACATACACACAGAAGTACTGGCCCGAGGTGGCTAACTATGTTATCTAAGGCAGATATTATCTCTGTGTTATGTAAAAAGAAACAGGCTGAGAGCAGAAGCATCTTGCTTAGTGTTCTACAACTAGTCAATTACAGCCCAGCCTCCTGATGGTTAACCAGAAGTCTCTGGAAAACTGGAATAAATGCTGTGGTTGCATTTGTAAACAGTCTCTTGGTAATGGAATCTAAGCCCAGTGTACCTTCTGTTGTATCCTGCTTTTCTCAAAACAGGCCGTAAGTGGAAGATGTGTGAGCATGTGTCCACAAACGCATACATGTGAGTGATGGAGCCCGAAAACATACTGGGGAACCACGATTCCCCAGAGTGCCCCCAGGAGTATTTTGGTTAATGTATTTTCTCAGAGTATTAACACATTCACGATGGCCTGTAGTTTGTATCTCACTGCTCAGTGACTCTGATTTAATGAAATAAATAAATTTGTTGCTTATTTTAATAATTGTATTTGGTATCAGTAGTATTAGTATTTATATTTGGGCAATAATTATTCAAATTCAAGCAACTAACTAGATTTAGTCCATTTATAGACTTTTAAAAATTAATTTGATTAGTAAAAAGACGGCTAAAAGTGATTAGATCTATTTGTACCACTAGTGGTTCAAGGCACCGAATGACCCCTCCCCCTTTTCCCCTCTCCCCACCATGGTTCAAGATAGCGGGAATACATAACCTCTTCATTTCAGGTCTTATTGGAAGTCTTATGAAATGCTTCACATCCATTCACTTTCTGATGCTAGAGGGGGCTGTGTAGTGATTGTAATTAAATTCTCCTTAAGTGACAGAGCATCTTGACGGGATGTCCGTTCATCATCAGATTGATCAGTTGTGACATGCAGGACTCTTAAAACAACCTGTGATTCTCTCTGGGTCTTTATACCCATTATGCCACTTCATCACGGCAACAGTGCTTTGTATGTGTGTATGCCAAGTGTGAGGGGCAGACAGGAAGATAATTATCGACATCTCTCGGGTGAGCAAGCTAGAATCCAGAGAGCATAAACATCCTGTTGGAGTCAAATACCTTGATTATATCAGAGCTAGAACGGAAATGACATTTGCTGAAATACAGTAGAACATAAAAAACTGATTTTGAGTCAGACTTACCTGGATTCCAGTCTTGGCTTTGCCACTTACTAATAGTATTGACTTTCAGCAAATTAATGTCTTAGGCTGCAAGATTTCTCATCTGTAAAATGTGAATAGCTGAAGGGCAAGAGGTGTAGCTCATTGGTACAGTATATGCTTAGCATACCTGAAGCTCTAGTTCAATCCCCAGCATCAGCAAAAGAAAGGGGGGGGGTGGAGGGATAATGTAAATGGGGCATTTTAAGGATTCTAATGTAAAGCAGTTATCATTGTGCCTACTCTCAGAGGTCTTCAGCACCTGGAAGTATTCTTACTGTCTTACATCACAGAACTCTTTCCAGCTTACCAAGATTTGCTGTTATTGAACATAGAAAAGGTACAAGAGATTGGACTGACATGGCCTGATCTCATCAAACTCTAGAAACATCTTTTTGAAGTAAATCTATCCCCATTAGCTTCAGGAAATGGGGAACTTTGTTTTTGTTTCTGTTTTTTAGCTTATTGGTACAATTTAGGTATATGTAAAGATCACAGTCATCAAGAAATTTGTACCAGTACATGATATGATACATCTTGAATGGGAAACTTATTTTATCCCTTTCTAATTACAGAAGCTTGAATTAGCTTTTATTCTGGAGATAATTCTTAATTTTTTTCACTATAAGAGGTGCTACAAGGCAATAAAATTAATATCATATATGGGTTTGTTAATAAATGCCTACAGTCTGGAGATGTTTTTGGAATCATGTAGCTCAGTTTTTTAAAAAATATGCATAGAATTTGAATACAGGCGACATTTCCTGTAGGATTAAAATAGTGGAGGTCAAACAGTTTAAGAAAGCTTAGCTTGTCTAGAAAAGAAATTGTCTCTGGTATTGGAGAATATATGATAAGGATGGAAAAAGAGGCTCATAAATAAAGCTTCATGTATGCATCTAAATATGCACCTATTTTCATCTACTCAAGTCCATTCTAACCTAAATACTTAGAGTTAAAATTGATCAGAGGCATTGACTGAAATGATGAAATTCATTCATTCATTCATTCATTTCTTCATGTTTTTAGGAAAGCTTTTGGAGCTGTTAGCAGTAGTCTTGAAGGTGTCCCTTTGTTTTCATTTATTTGTATCTTGGAATTCTCTCTTAAGGAATGATTGTAAATGTGGTAGAAACTGGGCTGGGGATGTAGCTCAGTGGTAAAGTGCTTGTCTGATGCACAAGGCTCTGGATTCAATCCCTAACACTGGGGAGTGAAAGAGGAAAGGAGGAAGGAAGAAGGGAGGAAGGAAGAAAAAAATGTAGGAAAAGCTTTATGGTTAAAGATGTTCATCATAATGTTTTAATATCTTATTAAAATTAGGAGCTACCTAAATGTGCAGCATTTGAGGCTGGACAAATTATGGCCCATCTGCTTGACTAATTTGCAGTGTTTATTAAGTAACATTGCATTATTGAGTAATAGCATTGATCATGTGAAAATGAAGACAGAAGGCCACATTTGAAACAGTACTGCAAAGGATCCTGCTCCCCCAAGTGTGAGTATTATTGATGATATCCAGGCCCTTATGATCTGGCTTCATTCCTTTGCACCAGCTGTCTTTATGCCACTATGTACTGTGTTTGGTGACCTCACTGTGGTGACTTTAAGAACATTTTCCTAATAAATAACCTTCCTTCTCTGCATGGTTTTGTATGTCCTGTTCATTCTTCCTGAAATCCTTTCCTCCATATTCTCTGGTTTACCTTTATAGATTTTCTTGCCTGTCATGGATCAATTGCTCCTTCATTCCTATTGTTGTATGTTTGTTTGATGGCGGTAATGTGCAATGTATTGTATTATAGTCTTCTCATCTCTACACACAGACTGGGCACTATTTGAGGGTTAGAAGTGTGTGGTAACAAAGTTCCCATTGCCCAGAAGAAGTCTTGACATATAACAGGTACTTAATACATGTCAATTGAATTTTCATTTTTTACTTTTCCATGTTTTCTGCATATTTTATAGCAGCCATGTGTTACACTTACATTGGAAGGAAAATAATTCGTTGCTGCATTTATTTTAATGAGGCAGCAAGTTTTCCTCAAATTGGAGTGTATAAGAACCACCTGGAGAGCTAGACATTTCCTGGTGTCATGAAGACTTTTTGGATCCCAGTGCCCAGGGTCAGGACCTGGAATTGCTATTGTTACAGGTCACCATGGATTTGAGGATGTTCAGCACATCTGAAAGCCTTTGCTATAAGTACCTCTGAGGCCTTTTAAGCTTACAATCTTTATAGTTTTTTGGTTTGTTTAGCTTGTAGTACAGGGCCTCATGCATGATAAGCAAGCACTGTACCACTGAGCTCCACCTCCAACTCTTTTCATTCATTCATTCATTCATTCATTCATGTATTTATTTATTTATTTATTTGGTACTGGGAATCAAACTCACAACCTCACACTTGCCATGCAGGCACTATGCTACTGAGCTGTCTTCCTAGCCCTTTTCTAGTTTTTGTGTTTCTCGCCTGTCCCTTGCTATCCTTCCTGTGAGAGGAGGGCTCTGTGGAGCAACAGGTCAGACAGTGGAGAATAACCATTCTGGTTTCATCATTGAGTACTTCTTCTTTGCCAAGGACTGCTTTTATATAGCATTTTATAAAGTGTACAACAACAGTATGAGGTCAGTTTTATTATCTCCACTTTATAGATGAGAAAACTGAGGCAAAGAAGAGTCATAATACAATGGTACGCTTATTTCCATTCAGTTCTGTCACACCTAAGAGCTAGAACTAGAATCTCTCTCCCTTGCTGTCCCCTCTGTCCTTCGAAACATCCTGCAGGCATCCTGCAGGATCCTAAAGGCATCCTGCAGGGCCAGCCTTTGCCCTCTGCTGCCCTCTGCTCAGGCGTGAGGGATCGGTGTCCTTGGTGGGCAGTGATGCACCAAATGTGCGCTGGCGCCCACCCACCTGCTCAGAGGGTGCAGTGAAGCAGTGGAATTCAATTTGCAGCAGTGACCTAAGAAGGGCTATTTTTAGTAAGAAAGTAGGTCAGGGGCTGCAGCGGTGCTGCCTGAGAAACAAACAGCCTCTCCTCTCACCAGGATGCTTCCTCACTTCTCACACAGCCAGTGTGGAGGTGAGGAAGGTGGATCTCACACCCTCCCATGACTGCACTTGTAATCAGGACCATGGAACTCCTAGGGGAGACGGACACGCACATCCAAGACATAAAGGATCTTTTCTGGGTTTGCCTTTTTGGGCCGTGGCCTCTGTCTTCAAGAACTTCAAATACCTTTAGAAAACATCTCTAACATGGGGAAGGCTTGTATGTACCACCTGCTACAGGCCAGCAGTGTTCTGGGTCTTACCTTTATCTGACTTAATCTTTGTAATATCTGCCTGCTAGGTATTCCTACCCCACTTTTCCTAATGTGGGAAAGGAGTTGCAGGAAAATTAGATTACTCAGGATCACCTGATTGAGAATCGTGTGAAATTCCATTGCCAGTGACCACATGGCCCATCCATCAAGCTATACTGAAAGTGACTTTTAAATTACCAATCTAGGGTTGGAGATTTAGCTCAGCAGCAAAAAACCTGCCTGGCAAGCACAGCGTCATGAGTTTGATTCCCGGTACCAAAAAAATTACCAGTCTGCCTCTGTCTCATTTTATTCCATACTTTAGAGAAAGGAATAAAGAGATGGCCTTCTTCCTGTGGATGTATCTGAGTCAAGATGCGAAAGGATACCCAAGACACAGAGCCTTTCCCTAGAGAGGAGGTAGTACATCCTTGCCTTTGGCTGCCTGATTGTTGAGGCAAGTACCAGTGGCTGCCAGATTCAAATCAACCTGATAGCCCTGGACCTGGAGTGTTTCAGAATCTTCTGCCATAGACTAACTGTAGGTCTATGACTAATTGCAGGGCACTCATTGGCAGTGCATACTCAGATATGAACTTGTTAACAGAACGCAGTAATTGACATATTGTGATTCATTATGCACAGCACGGAGGACTCTAGTAGAAACTCACTTTGTGGCAAGCGCCGCTGGCACCACCAGCCTTGAGAATTTGTTCCTGGCTCTGTCTTGGCTTTCCAGCTGGAGAACATCATCCCTTCAGGGGCCAAAAGCAGCCTGATACTTCTGTCTCATTTGCTTTCTTCCTCTAGGCAAGGAGGGAGGGTATTTCTCCAGCCCCCAGCTGGACAGCCTTACAGGAAGAATATTCAGTCAGTCAGTCAACAAACATTTTTGAAAATGTGCCAGGCAGACAGCTAACAAGAGGCTTCCTGTCCTCACAGAACTTATGGTTTTTCTCTGGGCCTTAGTTTCCTTATCATCAACTGAGTAGAAAAGAAAATGGAATTGGCCAATTTCTTCTACTGTACCTCTGTGGTTCTGGGTCATAAATGTCTGAGTCATAGTGTCTTCTTAGTCATTTGTATACAAAGCCAAAGAAAAAGATAAATGAAAATCTCAAATTTCAGAATCCAGATGGGGAGCACAGACTTAAGCTAATCTAATGTTTTTACTTACACATGGGGAAAATGAGGCTAAAAGAATGGTGTGCTTTGCCCAGTGTATCAGTGACAGGGCCAGAATGAGGAGGCGATCAGCTGTACCCTAGTCTCACTGCAGTCCTGCTGAGCTCCTTCCAACTCATCACAGCTTCTTGGCAGGGGCTCTCAGTAGTGAGCTCTCCAGAGGCATCCCCAGTGGCCGGTCTAAGCTGTGCTTCTGGTTCCTGGACAGCTTGAAAAAGGGAAAAAAGTCAGCTCTGAACATGGAGCCTCGGAGAGTCAAATCAAAATTCAGTATGCCAAGACTGCCATTGTGGCTTATATTTGGAGGTCTCCCAAACCCTGTGTCCTCAGAAATGGCCTTTGGGAGGTGACTGTACCACAGGTGTGTGAGACTGGGCCACAGTTGTGGATTAGTCTACTGAAGAGTGCAGTGCTGCATGTGATGCTGGGAGGTGAAGCCTGGTGGGAAGAGGTAGATCTGTGGATCAGTGGGTGTGGCCTGCAACAGTATCATTCCCTCCGCCTGCCTTGATCCTGCCCTGCTTCCTGCCCGCCTCGCTATGAGCTCTCTCTCCTCTGCCATGCCATCCTGCCTGGGAGCCAGCTGACTATGGGCTGAAAACTCCACAAACTGTGAGCTAAAATAAACCTTTCCTCTTTTAAGTTGTGAGTGTCAGGTATTTTGTCCCAGCAGCAAGAGAATAACTAAGATAATTGCCAAAAAGATGGACATGGTATCCAAGCAGAACAGGTAGGTTTTGCTGATAAAGTTGCCAAACAGATGCAGAGGCAAACCACACTGAAACTGCAAAAGAGGGAGACTCAGTGGATGCAGCTGTGGAGGAGCTGCCTCATGAGCTCACGGAGGATCTGGAGAAGGGCCTGCCTTCCCATGTGCCCTCAGAAGCTCTTTATCCCCCTGGTCTTTGCCCATCTCCTATACAGGTGATGCAAAGAACATACAGCTGGCAGGACAAGATTCACTACGTTCTTGTCAGGCTGGGGGTTGAGCAGAGGACTTGGCCAGTGCAAGGCCCGTCATCTTTTCAGTGACCAGGACATCTACACTATGGGTAGTGGAAAATACAGCAGGCATAACAAAGCTTTAGCAAATGCTAAAATGCTTGTTTATTTCCTTTTTCCCATCACAATCTGGGAACCACTACCTTGAAACACTGTCTTTGATTAATAGTCTTTTACCCTATAGTGAACACCTGGGGGGAAGTGGGCCGAAGTAGGAGAGGGTGAGAGTACTGTTTTTGATTATGGAGACCTGCATCCATTCTGTGTATCCAAGTATCATTTTAGTCTCCTATATTGACTTGTTATTTTATTTTTGTAAAACAGTTTTCAGTAGACATAAAACATTGCCCTTAAAGAACAACCTAATGCTGTGTACATAAAATATACTGTACATGTACTTACAAATGTATATATAATACATAAAATACATATATGTATGTATGTTGCAATACTTGGAATTGACTCAGGAACCAAGGGCCTCTCACACATGCTACAGAAGCTCTCTTATTAAGTAATATCCTCCCCCTTTTTTGGGGGGAGGTTTTCATGAAATTGCCCAGGCTCATCTTAAACTTGTGGTTCTCCTGCTTCAGTCTCCTGAGCCACTGGGTGTGTGCCACCATGTCCAGAAAAATCTATAATTTTTAAACAATGGCTCCAAGTGACTTGACTGGAAGCTGGATATCCCCATCTGCAGCTTTGGCTCTTTATGTGTATCAAATTAGTCTTTTCGCCACTCTGCTGTTACACCTGCAGAATGAAGGGGCTGGATCACTCCTCTTAGCCAGCGGCTTATGAATTGGTTCTAGCTAATTATTTGTCACGATGATTAGAACTGGAAATATTGAGTGCTTGCAGGTTCTATGTTCTAATAATCCTCCAAACAGTGCCAAATGATGCAGTGGTGTTTAGAGCAGTTGTCTTCGGAGAACACTTCTGGTTCTGATATTTCGAGATCCTCTGCCTTGTCTCTCCTGTTTGGTTTTCTAATTTTCTCTTGGCCCTTTTTCCCTGGAGCATCTCAGGATCAGGAGTACACTTTACCCTTGTCTGTGTCACTGACATCCAGCACAGTGTTCAGTCAGCAGAGGGTCCGTGGAAGGAGGGAACAAATGGGCTTTCACGGCTTTACCACCACTCACACGCACCCACATTGCTGCCATAATTTGTCCTGAAGGCTTAGTCATTTAAACTCTTCCTGATTTATAATGGGAAGAGCCCATATTTTGGAACCTAACAAAATAAGGTTTGAATCTCGACTTCACCTCTGTCTGGGTGGGAATTTATCTCAAGTTGTTTAATCTGTTTGAACTGCAGTTTCTTTGTAAAATATGGCTAACAGCACCTGTTGCTCAAGATTGTAGTTGAGATTGACTTACTTCATGAGAATGTGGATGTAAATGTGCTTGAGACATAGTAGCAACTCAAATATTTTAGCTACTTTCTAACCCAATCAATGGCAGGTAATAGAAAAGTGAGAGAAGGAGACTCAGATGAATGGATTATCACCAAGCCAAGACATGGTTGGTTATTATTATAACCCGACTGGAAATACTGAAGCTTGTCTGAGGCCCAGACACCTTAATGGATCCCTACTTGGTCAATCCTGTGCACATCAGAATTCAAACAAGATTTCCTGCTTCCAAGTGTGATGTATTTAGTCTGTAACTGTGTGTGACAGGGAGGCAGAAAAAGAAATAGCAAAAGAATTTCAAAGAACTATTTTAAGTTTGGGTTCCCCATGCAGGCCTGATGTCTGAGCTTGTCATGAGAAATCCAAGTTCATTCTGAATTGCTTGTTCCCAGGCTGGAGATCTCTGCATTTGTTTTCTAATAGCCCCCCTTCATACACTCTGTGGAACTAACTGCAGCATGCTGCTTTTCGTGAATGTCTTGTTTTCAAACCAAATCCAGCTGTTTCAACTCTGAAAGGGCAGCCATGTTAGTTTTCTTTTGAGCAAAATGGCAAAAATGCTTAACCTCCCCACAATGCCTCTAACACCACAATAACAGGAGCTACTATGCTTGAATCTTGTGACATCCCTGTGAGTAGGTATTAGCTCAGTTTTTGGCAGTGGTTTGTAAGACTTTAGAGTTCAACTGGAGTCGAAATCCTGGCCCCACCACATCAGCAAGTTGTCTATTTCTTCATCTGAAAACTAGGGCTAGTAATGTATAGCTCCTCGTGTTGTAGAATCCAAGAGATCAGAGAGGAATGGAAGATTTATTTCCAGGATTTTAGATGCACATCGACCCAGCTGAACTTGCATCCAGAGTGCTGGGCTTTAGAACAAAGGAAAGGTTCTAGTTTTACACATTTGAGGGGGTTAGTCTTTAGAAACTGGGGGTGTGGTGGGGCAAGTGAGGATACAGGAGCAAGGCAATCAAAAGCAATTAAAAACTTCACTTGAAAGAAGATGGAGCCTTATGAATCCTCCAAGAACAAGGTAACATAGGCCATAGTAGCCAATCTTATCTGTGCCAGAACAAGAAGTTATAGCTATAGGGGAGGAGAAAGGAGGGAAACTTGTGGGAGATTGCTCTTTAAGTCCTCCTTTACTAGTACTGTGAGGATTAAGTGACTACCACAAGTGTGATACTCAGCATAGTACCTAATGCATGGTGAGTAAATCCTCACTAAATGTATCTGTGGTGATGAAGGCAGTGGTGACTGTTAGCTGTCCATTACTATGAAAAACACTTGAAATAATCAGTTTAAAGTTTTTTTTCGATTCTTGGTTTTATTCCATGGTCCATTTGGCCCCATCACTTTTGGGCCTGTGGCAAAGCAGCGCACCATGGAGGGGAGATATGGTGGAGCAAAGCTACTTACCTGTAACAGCCAGGAAACAGAGAGAGAGGAGGCTGGTGTCTCAATACCACCTTGAAGGGCATACTCCTTCCTCGTGACCTAATTTCCTCCCAAATAGCCCTGATTCTTAAAGGTTCCACCCCTATCCAATAGCACTGAGCTGAGGATCACATCTTTAACTCATGGGCCTTTGGGAGACATTCCATATCTATACTAAGCAATGGCAGTGCCATGGTCTTGTCATCTGTAGAAGAGGCTGTGAGAGGGATGAAGAAAGGTGGTAAATTATTGTGTTTCCATTAGTCTAAGGCAGACTCCAGAGACTCAAGAATGCCAGTAGTGAAAAGGACCTGATGTGATTTGTTGAAATACAGTCAGAGAAGAGCGACAGTTTATTTATTCATTCAGGTTTTTATGGATCACTTACTGTGTGTTAAAACTTGTGCTAAAAGTGGAGATACTATGATGATAAAACAGACGTGTTCCTTCCCTTCAAGAATTCTTACCTTTAATAGTCTTATGGGGGAATCAGATACTATTAAAATAGTCACACCAATCACATAAAATTACAAGCCTGGGGAAATGCTATGAAAGGAAGGGACAAGGTTCCATGGGAGCATGTGCTGTATCGTAAGGGTCCTGACCTACTTCCGGTGATAGAGCATAGCTTCGCTCAGGAAGTGACATTTGAGCTGAGAGCTGAAAGATCATTAGGAGTTAATAAGGTGAAGGGAGTGGGTAGGGTGGGGAAAAGCTTTCTGAGTATGGACTGGTGTGACTCCTGTGAGTGAGAGACATCTCAGTGCTTGAAAAGAAGTACAGTCGTCAGTGTGCCTTGAATGCCGAGGAGAAGCTGCAGAGGAAGACCAGGTCCTGATGGGCCTTGTTAGGCCTTGGTAAGGATTTTTTCCCTCTTTATTGTAAGCTCATGATGACCATTGAAGGATCTGGAGCAGAGATGGGTATGTGTGTGAGACACATCTGGAGAGCACTATGCTTATTTTAGTATTTACAAAATAGCAAATGCACCATAGCATTGAGTGGGTGTGGGGAGGCTGAGTAGTGGTGCTGGAGATGAGAAGAAAGATATGATTTGAAAACAAAAAATTCGGAGACTTTATGATGGAAATAGAGGATATGAAGGACAAAACCCAGTGTTTCTAGATTCATGAATGGATTGTAGTCCTGCATAAAGAAAATGTGAAAGATGACCAAGTTTGAGTAGAAAAATCTTCATTAAGATTTAAACACACTGTAATTGAGGTGTTTTTTAGGCACCCAAGTATAAATGTTCCATGCTCAAAGCCACCAAAGGTATCACATAATGGTCCTGGAATGTCTTTGAGTGTCTAACACAGGTCCAGCCTCTCTGGTGGTTAGACTTGCATAGTCCAGTTTGTCTGAGGACTCAAGGTTTGCTTTCCACACCTCTTGGTTCTGTTTCCTTCTAGAATACCCTGAAAAAGGATCCATGGGAGAATTCTACCTCTGAGGGGTTATGGTGAACAGTCCAGGGACAGTCTGTATCTTTAGGGGAAACAGTTCCTATACTGATGCATGCTGAGATGTTTTATCCACATCAGTGGGTGAGCTATTTTTATTTAATATGTGTGTTTTATTAGCCAATTAATTAGATATTTGCTATTAATGTAAATTATAAGCAGCAAACACAATGTCAGATCAGAAACAACCTCTGGTTCTTTGGGAAGTGACATCTCCCAGAATCCATGTGGCAATTGCTGTCCTTACGATGTTAAGAGAAGTCAACAGGATGTTACCCTTTCACTGAATACTAAATCTTTAGGATATTGAGCTGTTGCTGACTTTTTATCAAGGGGACACGTCCTTGAATACAGAGTTGGTTTGTTGGGGGCTTCCTCTGCAAATGTCCCTAGTGTCTCTCTGTCCCAATGCCCCTGGACTGTAACACCAATGCCAGTTCTCCACTTTGAACGGGCTCAGCTGGGCACTCTGGGCTCTTCTCCCCCATGCCATCTGTTCTGGTTTGTTGCCTGAAAACATCTCTGTGTCCAGGTGAGCCCGTGAGGGTAAGAGAAGTGTCAGGGCCAGCTTTGTGTCGTCCTACAGAATGGCCAAGGACAGCAGGATCAATGCAGGTAGGGAGAATCCTAGGCAAAAGAGGCCTGGCACCATGTACTAGGATCTGTGACTACTCATGTGGATACATGCATGCTCCAAAAACGTTTGCCTTGTGAAAATCTAAACTCACAAGCCACAGGAATTCGGAACAGTGATTACCATCTTGAAAAGGAACATGATTGCCTTTTGAAAGTCCTTTAGTACATTTAAAATGCTGTGCAGTGAGGGCAAAAATATTTATGCCAATTTGGGTACTCAGGGGAAGCCACCATTCCCTATATTGGTGGAACATAGACCTTCTTACAATGGACCAGATGGCAGCTCTGGTAGGTGTCCTTGCAGAGGCTGACCATGGGTCAGGTGGAAAGAGGGACTTCTTCCTTGGGTAGACTGGTGGACTGAGAATCCTAGCCCTCACATTCTTTCCTCCTTAGCTTTACTTTGCATCTTGAGGAATATATCTGCCTGAGACAAATCTGCCAAGAACAGGTATGTCCTTAAAGTCACATGAGTAGACCTTAAATCTTAGCTCCCCTTCTAGCTACATGATTTCAGTAAGTTGCTCTGTGAACCTCCTCCTCCTCGTCCATAAAACCAGGTTCACAAGACCTTGCAGGTTTTGTGTGTATGGGGATCAGATGAGTTAAGCCTTGCAGCCAGCAGCCCAGGATGTAAGAAGGAGAGCTGCTGCTGGTGCTTCTCCCGATCAGCTGGCAGTTCTACGGAGTCTGTGCGTGGCTTGGGTCCGCATGCTCTGTACAGGGAGAACATTCATGCCTCCCCAGAGCACAAATGCAAGGCGTGCGCCAACTCATTGGCAGCCTGCGATGGCTAGGACACACTGTCCTGTTTCTGTCTGAGGACTGACACCCTCACAGCACACAGCCCACCCAGCTTAAGTTTTCCCCAAAGAACACAGTCTTCATTTCAGAGAAATCCTTTCAGGTGCCGAGGGTGATGTCTGACTTGCAACCTGACTCTTGGAAAGATTTTTGGCTATGTCCCTTTCCCATGTCAGCACTTTCCTAGAGCAGATTTTATGAGGAATTATTTTTCTAATATGTTGGATAAAATCTTGAAGCACATTTCTGTGTCTCCAGAATTCACGCTGTTTTTATTATCCTGGGAGCATGAGCAAGGCAGAGACTAGCCTTTTATTGGGGCTGGCACAGTCCCTGTAAACTAGAGGCCACTTGCCTGCAAAGTCTTTTGACACCTTGAGCAAGGTTCTGACTTCATATGTCACCGCCTAGCACATTTGAAGCATGCCAACCTGGAGATACTGTTTCTGTTCTGTATACATAGTGCAAATTCATGTTTACTAGGTATTTTACCCACCCAGCGTCCCCGTGGGCTCTGTAGTGGAGAGTTTCTGGCCTCTTTATTCAGAGTAAGGAAACATGGCTGTGCAAGATACGGAACTTTGTCTAAGGTCACAGCTGATTTTTGGCAAGTCTTGGTCCTCTAAGGGACAGCCTTTACATGGTGAAAACACTACCCAGCATTTGTATCCTGTCTATAGTGTTCACGAGCTATGTGACCTTGGGCAAGCTAGTTATTAATACTATATGTAGCTATTATTAGTAGTAATAACAGTAACATTTTCAAAGCACCTGGCCTGTCAGTAGGCAGTCTACACTGTATCCCATTGGATTCTTGTATTAAATCTGCACTGGGGTATTTATGACTTTATTATTGTCTGTCTTACAGCTACATTTCCTGAAATTCAGAACACTAAACTAACTTGCTCCAGTCCCCAGTTTCTCCATCATGTGAGACTCTTAATCTCTCTGGGTCAGGATGAAGGAGGTAATACGTGGATAATAGGTGAATGCTTGTTTCCTTTCTTTAGTCTTCTCCAGCTCCTACTCTGGTGGTCTTTCCATTGCATCCACAGAATATGTTTAGAAGCTGAGGTCATGCTGAGGTCATATGGAGAGTGTGCTCCGTAGCTTTCTCCATCACACCCCTCAGAGGCCACTTCATGCCTCTCTTGTGAGCTCTCTTCCACATAACGCCTGTTTAGTCTTACGCAGCTCAGGAAACATTATCCAGCTTGCTGTGTCACACCCCTGACATTTGCCCAGGCCTGTGTCCTGGAACGCTAAAGCCTCCCCTGGCTATCCAGGCAGAGGGTTTTCCCCGTCTCCTGAGACTTTCTCCTAGGCAAATGGAGGTTAATTCTTATATTTTCATGTTTTGCTGGGACTCTTTCATGTGCATTGTGTTTCATAGAGGCCATGTGTGGGAGTCACCTGGAACCCAGATCTGGCTTCTGGCCTTAGGCTCCCAATGTCCTATGATTTAATGTTTAAAGAAACCATGTCATGGGTCATGGAAAAAAACAGGAGCCCCATATTTGGAGATCTTCAGAAATATATTCATTGGATTTCACTAAAAATTTATTTATTTAGCAAAATATTTATTTATTTATTTACTCTTAGCCAGGCCCTAATTGGATGCAGGTATGGCTGTCTTATCATTCACAATACACTCACGGAGCTCACATTTTAGTATGAGTAGATTAAAGCATAAACAAGTAAATTGGAAGATAGCTTCAGATTTTAAGTGGCATCAAATAAATAGGACCCTAGGATACAGAGTGTCCAGGAGGTGTTTTATGTAGAATGGTCACATAAGGACTGCCTGAGTCAGTAGCTTTGTGAGCTGAGAGCTTGTCTCTGTTTTGTGTTACTATAACAGAATATCAGAGACTGAAATTCTAAAGGTTGAGAAATTCATGATTAAGAGGCTGGCATTTGGCAGGGGCCTTCTTGCTACTTCATCCCATGGTGGAAAGGCAAAGAAAAAGTGAAAGAGACCAAGAGACTGAAATCATAGCTTCCACCTCTTTTATAATTGGCATTAACCCATCCATCAGGGTGAAGCCCTCGTGACCTGAACACCTTTTATTTGGCCCTGCCTCCCAACACTGCCACACTAGGGATTAGGTTTCTAGCACAAGCTGCGGCCACCCCAGGGCAAGAAGCAACAGTGTTTCCTGAGATCCGAGCCATGTTGGAACTTAGGGTGCTGAGAAATCCAGCAACCAGCCTGTCACCTACCAGCGCGCAGGCTGAGAATCAAACATGCCAGCTACCCCCCACCCCCCAACCCCCACCCCTGTTAGCAAGTGGATCCAGAGATCTGAGCATCTCTTGGGAGGTTGACCATGTGTAATATAGCAAATAAGGGGGATTTCCTTCTACCATCTCTTTAAAAGCAAATATTTTTATCGCCATCTTGCTTTGTCTTGATTAATGATATTGCTCTATTCAATATGCTGTTTTGATAATTTCTATAATATTCTGTATTTCTTTTGATTTTGCTATACCTGATTGAAATAACAACTATTGTGAAGATAATGAGATATACAGTGGTACCTATTACTGTTATCCCGGTAACCTGCTGTGAAGTTCTGTACCAATTTCACTACACTGTCTCAGTTGGCTGTATTCCATCCTGTTCTGTTGTATATTACTATCTCCAAGTTAATAAAAAATTAAACAATAGAACATGAGGAAACAAGGTAACAAAATACCTCCAAAAAGTCCCAATTCCATCAAAGCGAATCCATGGATGAGGAGAAACTCAAAAACAAAACAACAGAATTATATAAGGTGATTAAAAAGGAAATAACAACAACAACAGAACAGATCAATAAGGTACTGAGCAAGCTGAAACATGATATAACTAAACAGATAATGGACTTAAAAAGCAAAAGGAGGAAAAGAAAGTGCTCTAAAGGATATAACTGCATGTATGTTTAAGTATGTAGGATTAATAACCGTATTACTCAGTTTTTGTTGGATCATTGAACAGAACTGTTTGCAGCCTCACTGTTTGAATGTGCAATTTGTATGCTTTAATTTTGTAACATGAACAACTATTTCTAAGAGGACAATATATTATCAACTAGTGATTTCTTTTTTTTTTGAAATTTTGTATTATTTCTACCCTTATTTTTGTTTTTCTTTTTTTTCTCTTTAAATAAAATTAAAAAAAAAAAAAGACAAGTTTCTAGCACATGCTCAGTGTGGGCTACATTGAGACTGTAGCAGATCGCAAATGAAAAACCAAGGTAAGAGCATTCCAGGCAGAGGGAGCAATGAGAACAAACCTTCTAGAGGTAGAAAGGGGTGGTCATACTAGGATGATATGTAGAATGGTTCTGAGAAAACCAGTTATCACTCATTGTGATATGCCTCAGATTTAATCAGAATAAAATATCAAAATCAAGCAGTACTTTAAAATCAGATATGCCTTCTAAAAACAGAACCTGCATCTGTCTCAGAGTTGTGAAGAAAATGTATTAAGTTATATTAAACAGCAAGATTGTCCTTTTGGTAGAAAAAAATGAATTAGATTTTGTCTTCCTGACTGGGGATTTTAATTGATATTTGTGTCAGTTTGATCTGCATTTGAGCACCTATCCAGAGGACATTTATTGACATCTGCTATGAGCAGAGCTTTGTGTTAAATAAGCATGAGGTGGGTTGAAGATGAACAAGATTCAGATCTTTCTAGGCAGGAACTGACGATCTAGTCTGGGAGATGAAACATATACATACTTAATGGTGACCCAGGTGGACAAAGAATAAACTGAGGCAGTTCAGATCCAAAGGTAGGAGTGGTCAGAGAAGGAAATTTGTTCTAGACAATCCTACAGGCAGAAAGTCTGCCTCTCACCAAAACCCTATGGTGAGAATTGAGGCTGAGCTGTTGTGGCTGTGAGGTGGGCTTGGTAGCAGCCTCGCACTCCCAGTCAGCTTCTAGCCCTCAGTTGAGCACCTCACCCCAAGTTGGCTTTGGAAGCAAGAATCATCTCAGATAGGCTTAGATACTTTTCTTATTGCTGAGGCAAAATAGCTGACACCCAAAGTTAAAGAAAGAAAGATTTATTTGGCTCAATTCACAGTGGGCTGGCTCCAAGATAGGATAGCATGGCAGAGATGCATTGCAGAGGAAAAACAGTTCATGGCAGGCAGAAGACAGCAAGCAAGGAACAAGCAGGGACCCTGTTTGTTTCTCTTATGTCCTTTACATTTAGCTGCCATCAGGGCATGTAGCACTCATGCCCAGGGTGGGGCACCCTTATTCCTAGCCAGAACTATTGTCAAACCAGTCAGTGGACTAATTTAGTAATCACACACTCTTAATCTCAGCATCACACACTCTAGATCCAGCCACCTCCAAAAAGCCCCACCTATGGCTGCATGAGATGGGGTGGGGGACACATCTAGACCCATAACACAGACCTTAATGAGCAATGTGCATACTGTGTTGCCAAGCTTGTAGCACCTTTTTATGCCTTGCATCCTTGGGATTAACTTCCAGAAGAAGCTGTTCACTGCAGCAGGAGTTTGTATGCCTTCTTTTGCAAGGTTAGAAAGTATTTGTCCAATGTGTGACCTTTTCTGGTTTGGCTGGCACTTAAATTTAGTACCTAATGAAAATAAGATCATCTTCTGTATTGGTTAACCTTGAATGTCAACTTGATTGGATTGAGAGTTACCTGGGAAATTAGTAAAGCACACTTCCGGGTGTGTGTGGGTCTGTTGTGTGTGAGGGTGTGTCCAAAGATGACTGATGTATGGGATAGCAAACTGATGGAGGAGGCCCACCCTGAATGTGGGTGGTACCATGTGCTAGGCTGATCCCTCCCTCTTCCTTCCTGGCTACTGTGAAGGGAGTGACTTCCACCCCCATGCACTTTAACCATGATGTTTCTGCCTTGCTGCAGGCCTCAAGTAATGGAGCCAAAGGGTCAGACTGAAACTTTGAAACTGAGCCAAAGTAAATCTTTTCCTACAAATTGATTTTCTTAGGCATTTTGTCATAGCAACAGAAAGCAGATTAACACATTCTGTTTCTCACATTTTTCCAACAATTACTTGTTAGATGTTTCTCTGAACACGATCTTGTGCTAAAATAGTAGGAGATATACACAGACCTTGGCTTGGGGAAGCTGACTGACAGTAGGCAGTGTGAACCAGGCCCAGGGTGCATGGTGATACCAGTTGGGAGAAGCATCAGAGGGGTCATGGGAGAAAGAGCTTGTTTTTAGGCTAAGAGAATGAAGTGAAAACCTAAAGGAGCTTTCTGTGGTTTGGACATTGAAACTGTAGGGACCGTATACATTGAAAGTAGTCGTAGTGGAGTTTCTAACAAAATTATGGCAAAAGCATCATGGAAGCAAAAACTCCAGGCATGTTTAGAAAAATGGGAATACTTCAGTTTCACTAAGGTGACTAATACTTAATAAAAGTTGGGGCCAGATCATCACAGTGGGCCTCTATAGATGTTTCAGGTATTTATATATTTAATTCTGTAGGCAATAAGGTGTCACTAATGGTTTTTAAGCACAGTCACATGAAATCCTAGAGGTGGAAAGGACCTGGATGTGACCTGTTCTACTACTCTACTTACAGATAAAGACTGGATCTCAAAAGAGGAAATTACTAATCTAAGGCTAAACAACTAATACATGTTGGTACAGGATCTGAACTAGATCTTCTGGCTTCAAATGCAGTGGTCTTCTGCACTCTGGTCATCCTAGGAGGATGAATGAGGCTTTCTAGGGGAGGTCCATGGAGAGAAGAGGACAGGCAAGAGTCAGGGAGAGCCCCAGACAAAGCTGTGATAGCGCTGATGAGTCTGTATCATAACACCCTGAACATGCCTGATCTTGTCTGATAGTTCTGAGGAAAGCTAATGCAGGAGGTCATCTGCTTAGACTTGGGCAGTGAGAGGACAGGGAAGGGACTGGTGGTAGAGCACACAGGTCTAGTCTGCAGGGCAGGGGTGGAGGCAGACTGAAGGGAGGAGTCACCCGTACTGTCTCTGGTACTGCCCGTTACTGAAGTGCCCCACTGGGTTCTATTCAGTAAGCTATTTCAAAAAAAGGGTACAAATTCAAAATAAATATATGAAATACTGTACCTTCGCTAATTCCCAAATTGAATGTCTTTGTAATTTGTTGTTGTTTGTCTTGTTCCTTCCAGGTATTATGTCCTCAGAAACATGATCTATTTACAGCCTTTATTCTGGCTTCATGGTTTTGCCCATGGGATTGGAACTGCAACCATCACCTGCGTGTCCCTGGTTTAGGGTTTCCCTACAGACTCTGGGAGGTGCTGTGTGCGTAGCTCGCCTCCCATCCCATGACTCTAGGCTCAGACCCAGCTCTCTCAGACAATCTCCACCCCAAGCGGAGCTCCGTAACAGGCCAGGTGTTCAGCTTGGGGTGAGGGACCCTGAGCTGGACCTCAGTGGCTGCAGATGTGGCCCCAGACTCACGCCAGGAGCATTAAAACACAGATATCTTGGCTTTATCTTATTATACACATTGAATCAGAACCTCTAGAGATGAGAGCTAGAAATTTTAGTGTTTTTGTCGGGTTCCCCTGAGTGATTATTTACCTAAAGATTGAGACTGTGTCTTAGGCCACTAAATATTTTTTTTCCTTGCTTCATTGTTTGCAAATGGGGTAATTATATCTTGAAAATAGAAAAGCACAAGTTGATATTATTATTATATATTATTGAAGTTTACAGACTTGGTGTCAAGAAATTTTTCAAACTAAAATACACTAAAAATTAGTGAAAGGACTGAGAGCTCACACTTGAAGATATGCTTACTGACTGAATGAATATATGAATGGATACCTCCAGGAAAGGATAAGTCCTGAAGAAAGGTCTCTAACCTGTCTCTTCAGTGTCCCCTGTCTCATGCATTCAATCAGCATTAGTCACTGAGTGCCTGTTATATGCCAGAGCTCTGTGCCAGGCTGAGGCAGTAGAAATAAATATGATATGGTCTCTGACCTCCAGGGCTTGGCGATCAATATGATAATGTACAAAATGATATGATAAGCATTTGCTCCAGGGTGGGCAGGAGTGTGGGAATTAGTGTTTTGGAGGCAAAAGCAGGAGCCAGTTCTCTCTGGGATTATCAAGAAAGTTGTCACCCAATGAAGTGGCCCTGGAGCCTCCTGATAATTCATTTGCACATTAAAGTTTAAGAGAAACTATGAAGTTGGTGTTTCATATCCATTTATTATTAGAATATTGAAGTCCAAGGAAATTAAGGAATTCACTGTTATATAACAAGTAGTCCAGCCATATTCAAGCCCTGATCTGTCTGATTCTAAGCTCAGTATTCTGTCCACTGTACTGCTGGGTTTCCTTGTGCCCTATTTTATTGGAAAGGGCTTCTTCAGCATTTCATGGTTATGAAGGGTGAAAAATGTGACACTTTTTCAAGATACAAATGCATCTTCAGAGAATTGAAAGGACAAGAACAATTAAAGCTGCACTCACATACTGAGCCTTGACTTTATGACAGACTCTTGGGCAAGTGTGTAGGACTCATACTCTCATCCCATTTTCCCAAGGAACCCTTGGGATTTAACAAAGGAGTAGGGACTCCTAGAGAGGCAGGGGCCAAGTGTGATATTTACAGCTAATGAACTGGGACCTTCTGGGTCAGAGATCAAAGAATCCAAGGGGGTTTTCATCTTTAAAATAAGATCTTCCTGGGTTCAACACAGAAGTCAGGAACGCAGGCTTCGGTCACTTGCACTCCTCTTGATTTATGAACGACTCTTGTAGAGTAAATGCAGTTTTCCCAAAGAGGAAAACATAGCCTTGAAGAATCAAGATGACAAAATGTATTATTTATAAGAGCCTAAAATAATTGCCGGATCCTCCACTCAAAGTGAGCGGACGACAGCCAAGCCCGTGGAGTGGAGCAGAGCAGCTGCCTCCCGCAGGACCTGCATGGCCATACCATCAGCCACGGCCCTGCGCAGAATTCCGGGGGCCTCCTGGGAAGCAGTGTCTGCTGCCAGTATGGGAGAGCTGCTCACACAAATGGACCCCAGCTTATATGCTTAAGGGCCGTCCTTAAAGGAGAAGTGCAGTAAGAATCCACAGATCAGTGGAGAGAGATTGTAACACGCACTTTGTAGGATTATAGTGTGTCAAGTTACTGACTTCATTTCTCAGGGAACCATGGTAAGACAGGAGCAGATAAGGGGAATAAAAGCTCCACCCCCATCACACAGCTGCCAGTGACACTGTTCATGCAGAGTCAAGTCCTGTTGCGTCCAAGAGTCTTCTACTTCTTGCTATGTCACAGCAAGGGTTGTCTCATCAATCTTGAAGAGTTTGTAACAATTTGTGTTTTCTTTTAAAGTGGTGTATACAGACATCTCTTTTACAACAAGTTTTCCTGCACTTTGAAGCTAAGTTATAGTCAGCAAGTCTGTATCTTTGTCCAGTGGAGAAAAATTAGGTGTTTGGGGCCTCCAATAAATAACTGGCCTGGAGGAATTTTCCTGCGCCTCTCTTGACTCTAGCCTCATGTCTTTGTTATCTAGTTGCTTGTTACACTTGAGTTCAACCTAAGAATCATCCTGAAATCAGTGTTTCCCT
Source organism: Dolichotis patagonum (assembly GCA_004027295.1). Classification (NCBI taxonomy): domain Eukaryota; kingdom Metazoa; phylum Chordata; class Mammalia; order Rodentia; family Caviidae; genus Dolichotis; species Dolichotis patagonum. The sequence goes on along the minus strand of PVJX010010873.1, from coordinate 5,886 downwards.
AGTGGACAGGATTCAGCAAGGGTAGGGAGGTCATTGAAGGGTAGAAGGCGATTCCGGAGGCCTTCTAAGGGGGCCCAGAGCAGGCATGAGATTGGGCTGTAGGTCAGAGTAGCTGTGGATCTGCTTTCATCAAGAGAGCAAACAGGCTGGGATTTGAGCAGAAGCTTCGGACTTCAGAGCTGCCTCAACCATCTCTAAACCTTCCTTTGTTTTGCCTTCTTCCTTTCTTATCCTATTCAGAATTTCTCTTGTGGGACAGTGACCACAGTGTGGGGAGAAATATTTCCAGTAGCTCTTGCTGCGTTTGGAGCTGGCTTTGTGTTCTCTCTGTGTTCTCAGATACTTGTGGTCCATGGCCCCTGATGGAGCTCCCTGGCAGCTTCACCCTGGTATTGGCTATAGTTGTGATCTCAGATGTCTTCCAGTTTCCCCTGAGCAGAAAAGTGGTCCCTCGTGTGTGGAGTACCTAGTCCAAGGCTCGGGTTTACACATATGCAGGGAACCTTTGAAAAGATGGACATCTGACGTTCTTATCCTCATTATCCCAATTCATCAGGCTGGAATCTTAGGCTTGAAAATTGTTTTCAGCATTCTAAAGCCAATCATTTAACCAGTATATAAATCAAAGGCACATGATGCAGAAGGGAGAGTATTAGGTGGGTTCAGATCTGTCTCCACTGCTCTCTAGGTGTGTGATACTTTGCCTGATCCTTTCAGGCAAGGAATGCTTTACGAGGCTTTGGTGAAGAATAGACTATGTAGGAAAGTGCCTATCTATGCTGTGCTTGATAAATAATGGGCGATGATATCAGTATCCTGTAACCCAAGGGCTTTCAGGATTTTTTTTTTATTTTTTTTGGTTTTGTTTTGTTTTTACTCATGGTCTTGCTTTGTTGTCTAGGCTCGCCTTAAACTTTTGAATCTCCTGCCTCAACCTCACTAATAGCTGGGATTACAGGTGTGTGCTACTATGCCTGGCCTAGCCTTCAAACTTTTGCTTATAGAATAAGGGTTCGCTGTTGTCTTGGTTACTTTTTTCATTGCTGGGACAAAATACCCAATACCCAAAATGAAGGAAGTAAAGATTTATTTAGCTCACTGTTTATAGAGGTTTCAGTCCCTAATCAGCTGGCTCCAAGGCAGGGTGGAATGGCACAGAGGCAATATTTAAAGGCAGCAGCAAGAGCAAAAGGGAGCAAGAGCAATCCTCTTCTCATTTGTATCATATGCAGCCCCCCCCCCCCCCGGGCAGATATAGCACTCACAAAATCTCCTTGCCCTCCATTGTGCAGGATGAGGATATTTACAAAGTAAGAATCCTGGCTCCCTACTGAGTCAGTTAAAACTTCTAAACTGCTCAAGTTGACACAATGTATCATCCGTAACAGCTGTGTTGCTCCGGCTAGTCTTGAACTCACTGTGTAGCTCAGGCTGGCCTCAAACTCATGGTGATCCTCCTGCCTCAGCTTCCAAAATGCTGGATTCTTTCATACATTCTCCATCATATACCATTTTTGTACCCTCTCACCACCCTGGATTATTTGTTTATCATCATCATCATCATCTTTTCTGTTACTTTTACTGTGGTGAAATCAACATTATGAAATTTATCATTTTAAGCATATACTTGAGTGGCATTCAGTATATTTATATTGTTGTACAACCATCACTCCCATCCTTCTCCAGAATTGTTTTTGAGGTGCTGGGGATCAAACCCAGGGCCTTGCGTATACTAAGCACATGCTTTACAGTGAGCTGCACAATTTTTTTAATCTTGTGCTGAAACTGCACCCATTAGATGCTAACTCCCCATTTGTGCCTCCTTCCAGTCTGATCCCTGTATTTCCAGTGGCACACTCTAGCTTTTCATCTTCCACTACAAATGGGGGTTATAAAGGGCCCTTGGAGGGGCTTTCTTTGAGTTCTTCATATTCCCATTGGAACAGAGTTAAAGGTCTGAAAGCATTGCAGCAAACTTTGAGCATTGCAGATGGTTATAAAATGGGTGTTAGTACAGCTGCTTTGCATGGGACAGACCTGGCAAAGAGCCTTCTAAGTATATTCCTTCCAAAAATATCAAAGGACATTACTTGGCATAGCTTTGGGGAGAAACCAACAGTTTCTGAATTCTTCAATAGCATCTAGTGTATAGTGCAGATTAAATAATAAAATTCATGTCAAATGTGTAATGCATCTGGCATACATAAGGTCTCTATATGTAGGTGGTTATTGTTATTGCACCATGAAAGACATTATTGTGTAGATACCATTTTCATTCTGTGTGAGCAAACAGGCTCTCAACTGTTAACACCCCCAAAATTACAAAACTAGTAAGCAGCATAGTACCAGAGCTGGGAGTCAAACCTGTGCTCTTTCTTTTTAAGGTGCTGTGATACTCTGGCAAGGAGCTCTGTGGGTTGGGCCAGGGACTTAGTTCAGTGGTATAAGCGCCTGCCTGACAAGCACAAGGTCATGAGTTTGATCCCTGGTTTCAAAAAAAAAAAAAAAAAAAAGCTCTGTTGGGTGAACCATCAGTTTCATTCTGCATTTCATCTTCCCATCTACTCTGATCTTTGTCAGAGAAAGGACCCCAGAGGTCCTACCTTCTTGCTGTTTTTTTTCTTAAAACTATGCACCTAACATCCAAGCTTCAGAGCTTTCTGGTTTTGCCAGTTCCCTTTCTCTGTACCATCTTGAAGTGATCACTCACAGTCTTCAGTAAACACTGTAGAATAGGAAGCTGTGTGTGCAAACTGAGAGAACACTGTGGCATTTATAGATGAGTAAACAAGAACTAATGAACTGTGGATAGTATTTGGGGTGATCAGTTAGAATTACATTAAAAAAAAATTTTCTTTCCAGGACATTCAAGGTATCTAGAAGCACTGGGCAGTTGGTTTAGAAAAGAAAATGCTTACATCCAATTTCCATGAGTGATCAAAATTCATTAGATCATAAGCACCAAGTCACATTGTTTGCATTTTGCCTTGGTTGCTAGGAAGTTCAAAGCTAGTGTAGGTTTTTTGTTTGTTTGCTTGTTTTTGTTTTGTTTGGGTTTTTTTCAGTGAAAACAACCTTTGCCTTCAAACGGAAGATATAAGGAAATCCCCCATATTTGCTATATTGCATATGATCATCCTCCCAAGAGAGGCTGAGACATCTATCCCCAGTAGCTGGGGGAGGTGGGGGGGGGAGTGTTTGATTCTCAGCCCGTGCTGGTAGGGAGCCAGGGCTCATGGGAGCCGATGGTTCTCCTCCTGGCCCGCGCTGGGGGTGCTTACCAAGAGGGTGGGCGAATAAGCTGCCTGAGTTCCACACCATGGCCGGGTCTCACGAGCGCTGATTCTTCTCATTTTGTTTGTTTTTGAGAGGCATCGGCGGGTTTTATTAGGCAAACATTACATACTCGGCGAAAATAGTGTGTGGATCCTGGAGAGAGGCACCCGAGAGCCAATTTGACTGCTCGGTCGAAACATATACGTAAACTTTGTGGGCTGGCATGTAGATATTCCTCCTTTCCACACTTTTGAATTTCCATTTCCACTTATTTTCTGTATTACAGAATGCTCTTTGGAGAGAAATGAGTTTAAGTAAATCAGTAAAGACTATGTAAGTTCCTACAAGTCAAGGACCATGTTTATTTATAGTAGAGCACATTGCCCCATATCTAGAATATAGTAAGTATGCAATAAAGGACTATCAGTTGAATGAATGAAAGATATCAATAGGTCATGAGTAAAAATATCTTAAAATGTAGCATGTTATATACTTTTCTTTGTACTTCCAGCTCAGAAGGCCATCAAGGTAGAAAGCATAGAAGATGTTCCTTGGTCTTTGGGAGTCTATAATTAAGGACTTTTACGCACATTCCAATGACATATGGCAGTTATAATAAGGGTTTACACAGAGAAATCAGTTTCCCCACAGTGTTACGGGCTGCATTGCTAACCCCATCTCCACTACCAGTTCATAGGTTGAAGCCCTAACCCGTGATGTGATCCTCATTTGGAGATAGGGTCTATAAGGAAGTAAAGGTTAAGTAAGAAACTTCACAAGAGTAGGGTCTTAATCTGATAGGACTGATACCCTTATAAGGAGAGGAAGAGACACCCCAAGCTCATACCCCCAACCCCAACCCCACCCTGCATAGGTACAGAGGAAGGGATGTAAGGGAGCACAATAAGAAGGTGGCCATTTCCAAGCCAGAAAGAGAAGCCTGTCAACCCAGAGCAATGCTGATGGAACCTTGATCTTGACTTCAGGCTTCAAGAACCTTGAGAAAAGTAGTATCTGTTGTTTTAGTCACCCAGTGTGTGGTGTTTTGTTATGGCTCCCTGAGCAGACTAACTCATTCACATGTGTGCTATCAACGATCCTTCGTTACTCAGCATCTCTGTTGCCGAAGAAAATACTTAACACCTGTAAGTCAAAGGAAGCGTGGCTTAATGTGATTCACAGTCTCGGAGGGTTCAGTCCATAGTTAGCTATGTCCAAGGCAAAAACATCATGGTGGAAGTGCGTGGTGGAAAAAAGCTGTTCACTGCAGCCAGGAAGTCAGAGCAGAAGAACAGCATCAGAGAAGAAAGGGGCCAAGGACCAGATATGTGACCCAGTATCATTCCTCCACCCATCCAGACACAGCCAGAAGTGTTCTTTACTAATCCTCTAAGCAGCCCTGAAGCCAACTAAGGTGACAATCCAGCTTAACTGTCAGATCTCTATTATTTCTACCTCACTATTTTACTGTCCTTCACATAGACTTTCATCTTTAAGGTTTTCTCATGACACAAGATGGCTAATAGAGTTTCAGATGGTGGTATTCAGGCAGGAAGCAGATAGAAAGGAAACAGGACTGAAAGACGCCCTTCTAAGCTACTTTTCCTGAATTGCACCCAGTGATGTCCATGTATAATTCATTGACCAGAAGCAAGTTACATGGCCGTGCTTAACTGGAATGAAGACTGGGAAACGAATCCTTTGGATGGGTACATGCCTACCCTGAATGAAGTTTGGGGTCTGTATTAGGAAAGAAAGGAGGACTGGGGATTTAGCTCAGTGGCGTAAGCGCCTGCCTGGCAAGTGCAAGGTCATGAATTTGATCTCCGGTACAAAAAAAAAAAAAATTAAAAAAAAGGAAAGAAAGGGAGAATGGACCTTGATTTAGGTGCCCCAAAGTGCTGCTAGAAGTTTGAGCGCTATGAGGAATGGGGACACTGGAAGTTGGCATAAAAACAGTTCCACTTCTTAGAACCTGAGCAGTACCCCCAGTATCCTGAGCAAGACAGCAAGTGGAGATGGTCCACACACAGTGTGGACCGTTCTAGCTGGAGGGCACTATGTGGTTTGGGCTCAGCCACCTTCGCAACCTTCTCTTCCCATTTGCCAATACCTCACTCCAAGCTCAGTACCTGGAATTTGCCTGCACTCACCTGCCTTTCAGTTCCCTCTGTCTGGTACTGTAGTTGTGCCAGTGATCTAAGATGTGAACAGTAACAGAAACTGGGGAAGACTTATTTGGGAACTCAGCTCTGTCTTTTCAACTTCTCTGTAAATTGAAAACTACTGTAAAATAACAGGTTTATCATATCAATAGAGCCAAAAGGAAGAACCACATGATCATCTCTATAGATGCAGAAAAAGCTTTTGATAAAGTCCAACACTCAATCATGATAAGAACCTTACAGAGAATTGGAATAGAGGGTCTTTATCTCAATATGGTAAAGGCCATTTATGACAAACCAACAGCCAGCATCATATTAAATGGTCAAAAACTGAAAGCCTTTACCTTAAAATCAGGCACAAGACAAGGATGTCCATTATCACCACTGCTATTCAACATAGTACTGGAAATACTAGCCAGAGCAATAAGACAGGAAAGAGAAATAA